>SNQJ01S0164744.1:14672-30799 GCA_010110895.2 Picea sitchensis | reverse complement strand
ATATCCACTGCATGTGTGAACAAATCACAACTGATAGCCAAACTGTCCCTTTCACCTGTTATCTCAACTAGTTTCCATTGGAATGACATGCATGTAGTTAACCGTGGAAAGTCTTCAGTTGCATGCGAGTTAACTGATTGTGAATTAATGAATAGTTAATTCACTAAAATTGCACTAATACAACTAAGCTTAAATCACTTAACTACACTTATAATTCTGTTACAATTCCAAATCACTCAGTTATGGATGAGATAATAGATTAATATTTATTGTCTAATTTAATTAAGGGAAAACTAAATTAGACACATGTTTCTTGTTTACTTTTCAACAACAATAGCTAGCAGGTATTGGAAGTGATAGACTCCCAATTTGGTGGTGGGATCCGGGAATTCATTTGATTGATAGATTAATTCAGATGATGATCAACATAGTAGTGATAGGGATTGGTCTTCTTTATTTTCATGATGTTAGTAGAGAGGAGGTCAAGACTTACTCTATTTGGCAGGACCTACTCGAGGTCAGTCGTGGATTTTCATACTTAGACTTCATCGAGACACCTTCAGAAGGGAGGATTCATGATGGTAGTCTCAGTCCCTTCAGGGAGATCAGCTTGGGGTTCCAGGAGAGGAGGATGCAGACTGAGAGCATTGGTCTAATGGTGATGATCAGAGTGGTGTAGCGTCAATATGGTGGTACCCTTCTGGGATTAGTTTGGGACCCTAGGATTACATTTCTTGACATCTCATATACTATTAGAGATGTGAGCACTGGATTTGACTTTCTGGAGTTTACTTTTGGGAGGCTTAGGAGTGGTTTCTTGGAGGAGTGGTTTCTTGGAGGAGTGGTCTCCTGAGGAGTTGACCACATTTATGCAGCTTATAATTTCTTGTCTTATCAGGGGAAGTCAAGTGGATTCTTGTAATTTATCCTTACAGACTGGTGTTATGAGTAGACAATTCTTCATGTCTTACATGATAGTGTGGGGTCCTGGTGACTTTACCATCTACGGGGTTCTTGTGTTCACCCAGAGGGACTTTGCGGATGATATGTTGGGAGACTGACCAGATGATACTTGGATGATTGCAGTAGAAAGGAGGTGTTGCACTTTCCCCTTTGATACTTGGAGACAAGGTGTAGTGGGTGTCCTATCAGTTGATGACAACGTAGACTTCTCTATGATGTCTAATTTTAGAGTTGGGATACATTTGATGGGTGTGATATTTGATAGTGGATAAAATCCTTTGAGGCATTACAATTTGTGGATGCACAATGGGCATGATGATTGGATGAATATGAACAAAGTGGTGCAACATCAACGTGGTGGTTCTTTTTTGAGGATAGATTGGGACCCCAGGATTTCAGTAAGCGATAGTGTGGCATCTCACCCAGAGGCGAGAGCCATTTTTTTCCTTCATGAGATTGGTTCTCTAGAGGAAAATTTCCTTGGTGGGTCGATCAAGTTGTTGCAGCACCGAGTAGCCTTACTTGTGGGTAGTTTTCAAGAGACCTCAGATGTCAGTACACTACGACCACGTCTTGAGCAGAGGATGTTTCATCTCTTACAGGGTGGTTTGGGATCCTGGTATCAGTTTTAGCTTCAGTTTGGATCAGTTGATGGAGCACCAGGTCATGATAGCATTGCTTGAGGACAATCAATCTTTGGGAAGGGTGTATTTGTCATGTCCCCATTTTTGGGTTTCCCCGTTTTGTAGTAGAAAGGACTTATGTGGCTTGTGAATTAAGAAAAGGGAGTCAAAGGGGGACATTTAATGACATTTAGTTATGGGAGGTTATGTATTTAAAGTGACATTAAATAATTAACCACTTAAGCATTAAAAATGTATTTTTAATGTTTAATTAATAATTGAAGGAGAAATAAGGATTATATTTTATTTAGTGAAAAAGGGGAAAATTCTAGAAGAGTTGATTTAGTCCAAAAGGGGAAGTTCTAGAAGGCATGGAGGAGGGATATAGAAGGGTTGAAAAAGTATAAAAGAAGGGTAACCCCTCATCATCATGCTTATGATTTGATTAAATTCTTGTATGGTGCTCTTGGAGCCATTGTTTCATTTGGGTTTAAAAAAGACCTTACATTGTTGGTCTTGTTTCGGTGGTGCAATATTCACCCTAGCTAGACAAGGAGGAGGATCCATCCAAGATCTTCACTGGAGCTTGATCTTGGGTTTCTTTTCAGTTTTGAGTTGTAGTGATTTGCTTGGATAGTTTGTGGCACTTGGAGGGTTGGATTGCATATGTCGAGGAGGCCATGACATGATTCCAGGTTTTTGTCTTGTATTGTATGTTTTCCATTGATGTATTGTTGTTGCCATAACAACCTTGGATCATTGTATTCAAGTCTTCCTTCATAATAAAACACCATCTATTGTCTCTTCTATTTCTGGTGAATTTTAATTACATGCAATATGTTTGGAAAAAATGTATATTAGTAGAATGCATGCAAATTGTTTGTGAAAATTTGTCAACCAAATTAGAGCATCAAATTTTTTTATGGCACATAAGGACAAAATATCCCATCCCACTCTATTGGGGATATTATACGACTCGTCTCACACTAGCATGTAAGTTATGCATTCAAATCCTCCTCTCAAATCCCTCTTTAGTGAAACTCTATTAAATCTCATCTTTGATATGCATAGCGAGATAGAAGACTTAAAATTCAACATGGAACAACTCCATCAATGTTTCTCCTAGCTCATGGAGTTGCAAGAAATCTATGTTCTTCAATGTTCAGTTCCTGGTATGACTGCTCACGACGCCATCCTACTCTGTGATCCCATTCCTCTTCCACTAGGAAACTCTTCTCAACATGGAGATGTTCAAGATCATGAATAATTGTGTTCCTTTTCCAATTTCCAATTTTAGTCCGAGTTTTGGTCCTAGTTTACATCCTCCAGTGCATGATAGGCTAGTTGTTTTTCTAAATTGTCTAGACAACATATCTACTTTCAGACTATTATTTTTTGACCCCTCGGGGAGCCAATCAACTTGAACAATGATTGTGATGGGTCAATTTCCTTCTATGGTGACCCTGCCGAATGTACCTGTCGGATGTATATGTAATTTCATTTAGCTAAAAAAAAAAAGTGATTTTACATAATGTGATTTATAAAAATAATATTTTTATAAGATATTTCTTATGTAAATTAATAAAAAGACATTGCTTTTGTTTGAAGGGAAAAATTTTCAAATCTCTTTACTATATATAATTACGCCGAAAGGCGTATACCTATTGAAGATGGCCACAATTAATCACCTTTTAATCTAAAATTCTAATATGATGGCTAACAATTGAAAATGCTGGAATATTCTTAGTCGTCCTCCCAAATCAATGAATGTGATTTACTCTTCATAACTTCCTTGTATTTTTGAATGCATTAGTTAACCTATTTACTTTTTAACATTTACCTCATCATATTAAGAAATTACTGTACCACCATATGATTGCCACGTTTAACTGATTAACCTTTGGAATTACTACATTTAAGATTAACTTTTAGATTTCCTCAGATGTCTGTGCGTTTCAATTCACCAGAGTGTTGCCCGTCCAGATAACTTTAGGCGTTCACCAGCCACAATACCAGCCACTTTACCACGGTTCTAGTTGAAGTTATTGTAGTCATTTAAACATTTAAACATTTTAAAATATTTATGCAACTTTTCAAAAAAAACAAAATCACGATTAACTATTGTCCCAATTTTCTAAAGTAAAGAAACGAGAAGAGCCCGCACTGAAAATGACAAATTATTGTGATGACGTGGCATCTAAAAGATGACATCATCCTCTCCGTGAAGTGAACGTTCAATATATAAATTATTCTCAGGTTGGGAAAAGAGGCTTACACAACTCTGCGATTCCAAAACTCACAAAATTCATCGCATAAATGTGGTTTTCATCGTGAATATCATTAACCATTTCTCAATGATTTCTTTTAAGAAATAATTTTTTTAATTAAAATACATATTCATTTTATTTTATTATGAAACGTTTTTTATAATATTTTAGATGAATGTATTAATAAAAACTTGTTATGATTTGTTTATATAAATTTATTTCCATGGAGTTGTTTTAGAGTGCAGCTGTCCACTATGAAAGACTTGTGTATGAGAGACATGTTTACATAATATAACTCATTAAAATAATAAAAAAATATACAAATTATATATAGAAATATTTTAATATATATTATAAAATATTTTAATATATTAAAAAATATAATTTGTTATGTTTTTATTTGCCCAAGCATTAATTAATAGATCACCCAAACAATGTAGTGATTATGGAGGAGATCTTAATATATTAAAAAATATATTAATACTTTTTAATATTTTAATTTCAATGTATTAAATCAGCATAGAGATCCATCTTAATCACGGAAATAAGAGGAGCAAATCTTTGGAGCTGAAAACCTTTTTTAGAGTGAAAAAATTGAAGAAAGGTTAAAGGTTTGCACTTCAAGAGATTTGATCCCTCTTGAAGCTTGAAAAATCTGGGTTTAAGATGGATCTATGCTATTTGTGAGTTCAATATTGGTAAAAATATGGATGGGAAGGATAACATCGATTCTTCTCAACCACCCAAGATTTGATCCCTCTTGAAGCTTGATAAATCTGGGGTTAAGATGGATCTATGCTATTTGTGAGTTCAATATTGGTAAAAATATGGATGGGAAGGATAACATTGATTCTTCTCAACCACCCAAGTTAAACCCAATTGACAACTTTCGATCAAAATTAATATCTCAAAAAAGTTAATTAAATAAATAAATGTTTATTTTTCATTTATATAATTGTGAAATAAACACATAACTCCTCTCACATCTCACAAAATTATGTAAAGGCCCTTATAATATCATCAAGAATTATGGCAAGTCACAAAGTTATGCTTTTTGGTTCAAAGACAATTTCATTATAAAACACAAAACTTGAATCTCCTTGAGTACATAATAAGATCATGCGATTTATTTCATAGAAATACACTTTCTATAGTCTATAGTCTAGTATATGGGATATGTGTAATTTCTTCCTTGTTTAATGTGGAGTTGACAAGTGACATTTAAAAATATATATTTTTTAACAGAAACGGTTGAAAGTTTGTATATTAAAAAAAGAACAACAAACAACCAAAAATAACATATGGCAGGGTAAAAAAATCTCTGTTGCTCCCATAAGAGTCTAATTGTCTATGGAGATCTAAAGAAACTGTATCAACCAGTCCATAAGAACTACAATTATGCCACATAAAAATGGTGACATACAAGCTCAAAAGCAACAAAATTTTACAGTTCATTTGAAACCTGACTAATGATTTAGAGAAAGCTTTGGGTCTTAATGTTGCTTTGCTTATGGCGCTACTGGGTTCGCCTCTACTTGGTGAAGGTTTGCATGTCCTGGCACTGAAGGGGCTGAGTGGTGGTCATTGTTGGTTGTTGAATGAAAGGTGGATGGGAGCTGAGACTCACTAGAGCCAACATAATTCTCTAGTTGTTGCGGGTTTTCCAATTGTTTGGTAACAACCCCGAGTTGCCTCATATTTATGTTAATTCCCCTTAAGGCTATTGCCAATTCTTAGTTATGTCATGTTTCCTGCTGATGCAGCTAGGTTTGCAGGCTCACCATTTCCTCACTAATCCCCTGGTTCTCTCGTTGAAATTCACGATGATGAGCATCTATGCGCTCCTCCGCCCTTCTGACGTCTATGCATAGTGCGCAGGACTGTTCTCGGAGCTCCTCCGAAACAAAAGTCAGACAAGAGCATGGTGCTCTTGACCTTCACCAAATATTGTCGTAGAGACTCATGAGCATACAGGTCAAGCTAGCGCTGAAGAAACAAAGAACGCAGACAGAGTGAGCAGGGAGAAAATACCAACTAGATTGATAGTCTAGTGTTCTGAAGAGCCAAGTGGTGTCGTTGGATACTAGTTGGAGTAACCATGATTGTTGAAGAGACGTTCCCTTAATGGAAAAGGGGGACAAGAACTCCCACAAACTGAAATGAATTCGCGCAGGGTGAAGAGCCAGCAGTGATCCTATAAGCATACGACTGATCGTTAAGAAGGGCGAGTGAAGATATGCGGGTTTAAAAGAGAGTACATGCAATTGGAGGGGGGACACGGGGAGAAGGGAGGGAGGCATGTGGGATGGGGAGGGGAGTCGCGGAGGGGGGACACGGGGAGAAGGGAGGGATGCACTGGGATGGGGAGGAGTCGCATGACAAGGAGGGAAGGGGGCCCATACCGCATGGGGAGAGGGGGAGGGAACTCATGAGGGACGGGGAAAGGTGGATGGGGGAAAGGTGGGGAGAGAGGAAGGTTAGGGGAGGGGAGAGGAAGGCTAGGGGTGGGTGGTTAGGGGAGAAAAAGGGGTTCTGAGAGGGAAACAAGTCACAGGTTAATGTAGTCAATCATAAGAGAGGGATTGATTTCTGACGAGGTGGCTCTGTTATAAGGATTTCACAGCTTTAGCTAGGCGATCTGCTTCGGTGTTTTGAGAGCGGAGGATATGAAAAAAATGTAATCTGATGAAGAGATGTTTTAGTGTGTTTATTCACTAGTAGAGGCCACTGAGAAATTGAGTTGCAGAGGTTGAGAGACCTAGAAGATCCTTTATGACTATTTCGGAGTCCCCTAGCACCACGAGAGATCGGATGCTTCACACATGAGTTATTTTTAGACCCATGTACACTACTAGAGTTTCTGCTCTGTTGTTGGTATTTTTCCCCAAACCTCAGGAAAAGTCAACTACCTTTTGTCCATTGGAATCATAGATGACTCCCCCCGCACCTGTCACCCCGACATTTAAAAAGATATTAATAACAAAAAAATATTTTAATGTTGATCTTAATAAAACATTTCGATGTCCACTTTAAGTAAATTAATTTTATGTGAATTGGGTTTAGCTTGGGTGGTTGGGACGAATGGTTATCCTCCCCCTTCCACCTAGTTTATATTGAGCTCTTAAGAGTACATTGTTTTGAGCCTATTATGTACTTTGGAAAAAGGTAAAATAATTTTATATCAACTTTATAGAAAAATACAATAATTAAAAGTAAAAAAAATATTATTGAGTTGATTTACTTCCCATCATAAATAAAATATTTCCATATCAATTAATATATATATTAAATGAAAATAAAAAAATATTATATTTAAAGTATTTTAATAATGTATTATTTAGTATGATGAATTTTTTTTCATTAATGAATTTGATCGTCTCATTCTCGATTTACATTATTGTGATTTTAACTTTAAAATAAATTTACATTAATATCTATTTGATATCTATAATTTAATATACATTGATATCTATAATTTAATATATTGATATCTATGATTTAATTTTAAATTTACGTTGATATCTATAATTTAATATATTGATATCTATGATTTAATATTTTGAGTATTTAATGAATTTGATCGTCTCATTCTCGATTTACATTATCTATTATTTTAACTTTAAAATAAATTTACATTGATATCTATAATTTAAAATATTGATATTTATGATTTAATATTTTGAAATAATCAAAAAAAGTTAAATAGTTTTTTATTCTATACTCAAAGAATTAAATATTTTCAGATTCTAAAAAACTAACTTGATATGGTATTGATTAATAAAAATAACCAGACATCACCAAACACTTGAATTTAAGAAGAAAAATTTGTGAGCCGAGCTCGAAGACAATGAGGTTTTTTTTTTTTTTTTTTCAACGAAAAAAATGCGCTTTATATTCAAAAGGATATAAGATTGTACAAGGCAAAATGCGGAGAAAATCAAATTTTCCATACATGATAGATATGAGAAATGTGATCAAAGCTTGTAAAACAGGCTGTCCATACAAAGCAAAGGTGTATCATAGCCGAGACCAATACATGTCCCATGGTAGACCAACACTCATAACAAGTAGATCGGTCAAAGATTGATCCATGTGGAAGGTCCTTCATTTCCTTCTTCCCACCTTGTATAGCAAATGTGTCCTGAAGGCAAGAACATAGTTTTTTTAGAAAGGATATCCGCCTCACTATTTTGTTCTCTGTAGATGTGAGAGAAGGTAAGTTTATTAAATAGTTTTGTTGCAGCACGAGTTCTCTCCTTCCAGCTTTCAAGGTCCGCCACCTGAAAATCTGCAAGCCCGATCAACCAATCAATGGTAACTTTGGAGTCTCCAAGAAGTAGAAGCTCGGATATGTGAAGTCGACTAGCCAGGATAAGAGACGCCCACTCTCCTAAAAGTCCAGCCTTCATATTGGTACCAGTCCCACAATTTAGAGTCCACCGGTAACAAGTGTGTGAGTTAATAACAATTTTCCCTCCTGCCCCACAGAGAGAGCCACCTTGTTGTGCCGCTCCGTCAAACCAGGCCACAATCCGATTAGGTGGAACTTTAAAAATAGATCTGCTGGGAGGTGTCTTCGATGTCTGGTTCCTGTTGGATACCATCTCAGCAATGATATAATTTGCTACACTGCGAGATGAAGGAGTCTTATCATTGAATATGACAGCGTTTCTAGTCTTCCATATCCGCCAGCAGAGAGATATAGGCAGCAACGCTGGGTTCAAAGTGTCCTTTACCCAATTTTGAAAACAAGATGGAACGGTGGGACCAACCCAAGTTGAAGAGGGAAAAAGAGCTGGCGAAATGTGTTGCGACACCGATCTGAAGAATGGGCAGTCTATGAAGACATGGGCGACTGATTCAGAGTGATATTTGCACAAGATGCATCGACCAGGTCCCTCCCAACCCTGGGACTGCAAATTTGGCCACAACAATAGCTTGTTTTCAAACAGAAGCCAGGCAAATAATTTTAATTTGAGTGGACAATCTCCTCTCCATATCTTAAGGCGCCATCAATCATAAGTGTTGGTCCAGTACTTTGTAGCTATGGCACGGTAGACATTCCTTGCTGTGAGGTTGCCGAAATTGTCCCCTCCCGTCCACAAGAAGGTGTTTGGCCGGTCCTGTAAGTAACTGCCAGATTTAGTTAACCTGCGAGTGTAATAAGCCCATTCATTAGAAAGATACGCATCCAAAGCTAAGTCCACGCTGCTGTGCCAAGAGTCGCCCAAGTGACCCCCACTAGACGAAGAAATCTGATATAGGAAGAAAATACTTTTATGATGGAGATGTGCCAGTAGCTGCGGGGATAGGAAGGTGTGTGCGCCCAATCCCAGTAGGACATCTCTGCCTATTTCAATCGAATAACCATTACCGGGCTTCCACGAGAGCCAATGTAGGATGATGGGTAGTGATTTTAATAGGTGTTTCCAGGTTTGAGAGCCGTTAGTGGGTCTCTCTGACGTCGATCTAAGCCACAAATGTACAGGTAAAAGAGGGAAGTACTTAGCCTTGATTACTTTGTTCCAGAGACTTGGCTTCATAAGAATACGCCAGAGAGTGTTTGCTGAGAGTGCCCTGTAGAAGATGTGTAGATTCCAGAGACCCCAACCGCCCATCATCTTCGGTTTTGATATAACCTCCCATTTGCAGAGATGGTAACCAGAAATTTTTTTGCTGCCAGACCAAAGGAAAGAGAAAATGAGTTGCTGAAGGGTATTTAGAACCATAACCGGGATGTGTGCCAACGCCATCCAATAGACCGGGAGGCTTTCTAAAATGGCTTTAATGAGTATGAATCTTCCTCCCAAGGAGAGCAGCTTGTTACACCAAAGGAGAATTTTCCTTTAAAATTTATCAATAAGCCAGTGCCAATCTCTGCTAGAATATATGGAGGATTTGATGTAAAAGCCGAGGTAGGAAAACAACTCCTTTAGCTCAGCAGTCGCAATACCAAAAATCTCTTTTAAGTCTGTTACAAAAGGCTCCTGTGCATTGTGTGTTAGGAAGACAGATTTATGAAGGTTAATCTCCAATCCAGTGGCAGCGCAGAAGGTACTTAAGTGGGAGTGTATGATGGTCCATTCTGCAAGGCTGGCCGATGTCAATATTAGCACATCGTCAGCAAAGAGGATATGCAGAATATGAGTCAACCCCGAGATTTTAATTCCAGAAAGATGGCCCTCCGCTTGGCTGTTTTTGAGCAGGATACTAAGCCCTTCGAGAATCAAAATAAAAAGGAGGGGTGAAAGAGGGCAACCTTGACGGAGCCCTCTCTCACAACGGAAAGTTTTTGTGACTTCCCCATTAATCAGGACAGCAAGGGTTGCTGAGGATATGCACCCTAAAATCCAATTGGTAAATACTAATCCAAAGCCACATTGTAGAAGCACTAGGTGCAAAAACTTCCAATTGACGCAGTCAAATGGCTGTTTGAGATCCAGCTTGAGAAGGATGGCTTGTTGTTTCCTCGACTTTAAACTGTGAATGCATTCCTGGGCGACACCAACAACATCAAGAATTTGTCTTCCTTTTAGGAAGTCGAGCTGCTCCTCAGAGAGTGGCTTAGAGAGTATAGGACGGATTCTGTTGGTTAAGACCTTAGAAATAATTTTGTAACAAAGATTGCAGAGTTAAATGGGACGAAAGTCTTTGAAATGTCTAGGAAGATTAGATTTAGGAATCAAGACTAAAAAGGTATTGTTTAGCTGAGGATTGATCACGCCTCTAGTTCTGGCATCCTCCACAACGTCTAGAAGATCCTGACCCATTATATCGAAAAAATGGAGATATAATTCGACCGACCACCCGTCGGGTCCAGGAATTTTTTCTTTTTTGAACCCTTTGAGAACAACACATACTTCCTCCTTTGTACAGGGGGATTCTAAGGCTAGAGCCTCCTCGTTTGTCACCATTTTTGGAAATCAATTTGCTAACTCAACCTGTGTTGTAAGATTAGGAGCTGAGGTAACCTGAAATAATTCTTTGAAATGGTTGACAGCGGCAGATTTAATGCCCTCCTGTGTATGGTGTGTTGTACCATCCACCTCTACAATATCCCAAATCTGTTTTTTAGCACGACGGGCACTGGCAAAACGGTGAAAATACCGGGTATTCTTATCTCCCCCAGCAAGCCAGAGCATTCTTCTCTTTAATATCCATCCTTCCTCATCTTCTCGAAGGTAAATTTGACAAGCTATCTCCAACTCTCGAATTCTGTAGTGAAAATCCGAATTGGAAAAGTTCTGGGACTGAAGGCGGAAAAGGTTATCCAACTCCTTTTCGATCTTGATGATGGCAGCCTGTTCTGTATTTTTCTTCTCTTTTAACCAAAAGGTTGTGTGTAGCTTTAAGTTGGCTAATTTGGTAACCAAATTTCCTTGGGGATCTCCCGGCAGTGAACTAGAGTTATCTGCCCACGTCGATCTGACCAGATTATTGAAGGAGTCCTCCTTCAACCAATGTGGATTAAAATTAAAAGGTTTTCTAGCCCCATATCGACCCAAGTCAATCTGTAAACAAATGGCGGCATGATCCGATAGATAAGGAAGGTTAACCCATGCACGGTAGCTGCGGGATGGAGAAAGAACCTCTTCACGGATTAGAAATCTGTCGAGTCATTTTGATATACTAGCCGCACCTTGTCTTCCATTCCTCCAGGTGGGTAAAAGCTCGGACGGTTTCAGATCAATCAAGCTGTTTTTGTAAAAATGATGATTGAAAAAACTCATGAGTGGATCTCTGATCACTTTTTCACCCCAGATCTCCAGTGGACTGGTGGTTAAGTTGAGATCTCCGACAATGATGAGGTTATTTTCCGCCAATAGTCCAAGATCATCCAGTCGCTTCCAGAAGGTTTTTCGGTCAGAACAAGGGCCGTGGACATTTAAGAAATTGAAGGATGATTGAAGTTCAAAACATCTCCCTGTCAGAAGAATTCCACCCGGGCTGAGTCCCATG
The DNA here is from genome assembly GCA_010110895.2 of Picea sitchensis. Lineage (NCBI taxonomy): Eukaryota > Viridiplantae > Streptophyta > Pinopsida > Pinales > Pinaceae > Picea > Picea sitchensis. The sequence continues at coordinate 18,987 of SNQJ01S0164744.1, read as the reverse complement.
AGGCCAGGAGTCCTCCCGAGTTGCCCACAGAGCTTGCTACACAGATCATCCAGTTTGTCCGGAGTCGAAGCATGAACTCCCTGGCTGCAGAGGCATTAACAAGAGTTTCTTGCAGAAAAATAATAGACGGCTGAGTTTTCTCCAGAAGTCTTCGCATGGAGGCTAGTTTCAGGGGTCCTCCAACCCCTCTTATGTTGAGGGAAAGAAGAATCATGTATTACCTCTAGCTAGGGATTTTAATCCTCTAAGCGCCCCTTGATTAGTAACAGTAGTTGTGCTGCCTGATGCCTTCAGTCCAGTCTGAGATTTCTTACGCGCACTGCGGGTTTTCAGCGGAGATAGTTCGAGTCCAATACCTCTTGACCAATGGGGATCCGGTATTGGGGGTAAAGGCATGTTTGATGAAGAAGGGTGATCTGCAGATGGAAGGGTCGGATGAAAAATAGAATTTCCATGATAAGTAGGGAGAGGTATAGAATCAAAAGGTAGAGAGTGGGATGATGAAGCTGTCGGGTACAAAGTTTCTAACTGAGTTTCTGATTGGGTCAATTCAGTGTAATCTGGTAAAGAGCAAGACTGTGGAGTATCAGTTATGTCTTATGTGGGATGGGTAGCTGAAACCCCAGTAGGAGGATCAGATGGAGAAAGGTGGGTTGTTGGTGATGGACGAGGTATGGAGGGGTTGTCAGTGGGGACAGGCTCGAATTGGGGGAGAGAAGGAGAATGGATAGGCAGGTTCGGAGGAACGACCAAGGCTTCAGAACATAAAATATTGTTGCCTTGCTCAGTAATGTAAAGTCTGTCCCAGGAAGATAGAGTATTATATAAAGAGGGGCACAGATGATGAATCTTACCAACTAAGGAATCATCAGATGAAATAGTCTCCCGAGAGATAGGAGCCTCCTCCTCCATGAACTGGCTGGGTGAAGAGATGTAACCAGCAAAATTTGTCTCCTCTTCTGGATCCAAGACAATGTCAGGTTGGGGGAACTTGTGGCAATCCCTTCTCAAGTGTCCGGTTCTGCGGCAGAGAGAGAAACAGAAAGGGATGCCCAGATAGTCCAGGCACTGTGTGATCAGTTGGTTACACCAGTCAATTTCTATGATCTCTGGTAGACCTGCCTGAATATCAAGTTCCACATATATTCTCGCCATCCTTCTGTCTGAAGCATCAAGGGAGTTTTGACCCACACATAAAAAGCGACCTAGGGAGGCTCCAATAAGTTTCAGCGCTTGTTGATTCCCGAGCTGGAGAGGGAGACCAGGAAGAAGGACCCAGACATGTCTAAGGGAGAAGAACTCCGAAGTGGGATTGAAACCGAGTCTCCATCTTTTTAACATAAGGCTTCCTCCATCAATAGGCCAGAAGCTGTCAAGAATAAGAGTCGAGTCCTCTGTGTTCCTGAAAATGAAGGCAAGCCAGCCTTGTTGCAGTAAATGAATCTTGGGGATATATCCAAGGATCGACATCCAGTGAGTAGATATCCAAGCATCGATGCTCTGCTTACACTTTTATTTATATGCAAGCCTGCCAACCAAGGCACACAGGGCCAAGTTGCAGGCTTCTGTAAGGCCTACATCCATGCCAAGTATGAGTTTGGGATGCTTTGTTTTTGGCCTCCAGACTCTATGCTGGTGTTTTTGTAGGCCTTGTTTATGAAAGATAGGTCTTGGCTGTGGAAGTTTCACCTCAGGTCCACCCCCCTGTTGATGGATCCCATCTAAGAGTTGCTTCTGTGAAACAGAGAGTTGTCTAAAAGGACTGGTGGATATTTTAGAGAGATCGTCGGTGCACCAAGGTGCACACCTCCAAATGTATTCAGAGCAGTCTCGAAAGTAACAGGAGGCACAGGCTGTGTGTTAGACTGTGCAGCAGGTGCAGGCGCGGTGGGACCAGGGCTCAAGCCCATAGGCGCGTCCGTCTTTTTATTCTGGAAATGGCTAGAACAGAGGTTGTCTATCGAGGCCAGTAATGTTGGGTGGTCCCATGGGTCTCCCATGTTCCCAGTTGGATGGACTTTGTCTGTATGGCGACCCAAAGTAACTTCTAGAAGAAACAAAAGCAGAGGCAAAACCCGTCTACAGAAGCAGTCAGTGGTGTAGGAAGAAACCGTCAATGATCCCACATCTTATGCTGACGGGGTCAGTGGAACCAGCAGAGGGAAAAGTGGTGTAGTTTTCCAAGTAAAACACAGAGAAATAGTCTGACCAAGGTCCTAGCTGGCAGATAAAACAAAAGAGAAGGATGAGAAAAGTCAGTAAAACAGTCACTACAGTACTGAGAGGTAAGAGGGGAAAAACCGAGTTCACCGCCGAAGTCTACCCAGTAACCAAGTCGAAGGTCGTTGGGAATCCGCGACAGGTAGCTTCTGACCAAAACAAAACGATACAAAAGCTCAATAATGGACTCAGAAAGATGTGTCTATGCTCAGACCGAAGTAGGAAGCCTTTGGTGTTGTCAATGGCGTGGTAGGAACCAAAACGTAGCCTCGCGTGTTCTGGCACCAAAGTCTCCAGTGTAGAACCAGTTCAAATCTCTGCAATCGCCCGCCATTGTAGATGGAGTTTACTTCGAACTTTCTCTCTTTTTTACCATACACATAAATATAAAGAAAAATCTTCGTGCAAATCATATAATTTTGTGCCCTTAAACTATGCAAGTTTTGTGTCTTAGGCTGAAATCTAAAGTCTTCGAGGCATATCCTTATTGGATTATCATTAAAAAAACAAAATGATGTGATGAGAAGGGTCTTTACATAATATTCGGGAATAAAAAAAATGATGTGATGATAAGGGTCTTTACATAATATTCAGGATTACTGTACATATATATATTAAATAATCTATTTTTTATTTTGTTTTGGGTAAGAACACGTAACAAATTACATTATTCTAAGTGTCGGAAATTTGAAATTTATATCCGTTGGTTTGTTATCTAGGAAACTAGACCAACAATAAAGATATAGGGTTTTAGTTTATAGAGTTTGAAAAAGGTTTTTTTCTTATACCTTATTTAGCTATATAAACATTGTAAAGAAATAATTGAAGTCTATCAGAAGCTGAGGCATATCTACTATTGTCCATCATGATATAAAAAATCGAAAGAAGTGCATACTATTCATTCAACTGGTGAAGGTGGCTCATGAGTCTTTGGCTAGTCATTCTCTGTCGTTGTTGCCATAGTCGCAGAGCTAGAAGGTGGGAATCGAGTCAAGACTTCCCGAAGCAATACATGGAACTTGTCTAGTTGCAATTGGATTGCGTTCTGAGCGTCCTCACGGGTTTGCAACATCTAACCCAATAACATCTTGAGGTGCCACTATAATTCAAATGTTTTCCAGTACTTGGAATCACGACCTCTCGAGCTACCAATATTTGAAATCCAGGTTATTCTTTCCTCATCCACCTCTTGGGTCAACGTTAAGCTTTGTTGCAAGCGAATTTTGGCTTCCACTTTCTTCAGGGGCTCTTGAATGTGTGGATGGGTTTCCTCCTGGAATATTGTTTCTGTTGCTTGGGTGTCTCATTGTACGTGAGTTCTGGAGGTTCATTGTCCCCTATTACTGGTAGGTGGCTTTACTAGTGCACCCCCCCACACCAGTACTTGCATTGATATTCTCTTCAAGGTGTCATCGAACCCACTATTCGCTTCCCAAATCCAGGACAAAGGTGAATTGGTGTTGGTTTGAGTGTTGGTTCGGGTGTTGGTTTGTCGTGCGACTAACTATCACTACCATCTCCTGCTGAGCCAATCCAGTTTGCTCGACCCTATATTTTCGTCGAATTCTTGTCATTCCGAAGAGCTATGACTAACACTATTCGTCTGGCACCTTCATTTTTCATGTCGCCCTGGTGATTTATCCCAAAGGATCCAACCAACGAGGCATTGGTACTTCGCTTGGGATAGATTAATTGTTGCATTGAACCTTCGTTATACCTGTTTTCCTCTAAAGAGATCCCCGGATGAATTTTGCATGCCAACACCTTCTCCAATCTTCCTTGATGTCTAAACCTAGACAAACCTATATCCGAGGCACATGTTCCACATTTGGAGCTCATTAAATTTGTCATTAACCGATTTGGAGGGAGCACTGGTGGTCACATTCTTGAGGTTGTGCATGGGTGAACGTGGTGGGCTTGTCTATCCCTACTACAAGTCTAGGTGATGGACTAATCATGAGATATCCCCCTCCTCACAAACACCCCATCCAAAAATTTATTGAACAATCATAAAATGACATATAAATGAAAAATAAATAAATATTTATAAAATTAATTTAATAATTAATTATAATTAATAAATATATATGTTTAA
>SNQJ01S0164742.1:0-21173 GCA_010110895.2 Picea sitchensis | reverse complement strand
AAAAAAATAATAAGGTTAGATAATGATCAGGGAATTACTGTTTTTAAAGAAAAAGTTAATGGTTGCATTGAATATGTCTTCCACTTCCCAGAGACTACATTCGAGAGTTATGTTCCCTTTCACCACTTCCAATTTTCTCGTTTTGTGATCACACTTGGGAGTTGGAAAGGGAGGTGTCTCGCGGATGACAGAGAAGGAGAGAGCTGTTCGTTTAATAAATTAATCATCCTCTCTGTCCCTCGAAGGCTGGTGTGTGTAATTCTTTTAACGGATTTCTATTTACTATATTGAGAGTGGAAGTCTGACGTGTATTGCAGGTTGTCACATGCATCAGTAAAATGTCGGACCGTCACATTTTTGAAGTAAAAAGATGCGATATTTTATACAATTAGGTAGATTACGAGCCTTGTATTTGATTCGACTGATTCAGTAAAGATGATCGGTGCTGGAGCAATTTGCTATTTTCGCTAAATATATTGCTAGCTTTCCATTGGAAGAGAGTGGCCCTGGGAAAGCTTGATGCGGCCAACGGTCGACACAGATTTAGATAACTTCGATTGCAATTCCATTTTATAACTTAAAATAAGTTCGAGACAATAAACAAATACGACATCATTTTCGTTTTTTACGATGTCTTGCACAGTATAAATAAATAAATAATGAAAGTGGGCCACACATTCAGTAGCAGCGGTTTCGCTTGCCCACAGGAACAGACTCAACCACATATCTGCCCAGCAATTCCCATCGCAACGAAAAGCACTACCACTGACCAAACATAAACGAAGGAGGGTTTTTTCATCCTCTCCTTCCCGCTCTGTGGGAAACCCTGAGTATCCATTGTAACTGAAATGAAGTCGTGTCTATGTGTCTGGGCTTTTGCGTTAGAAGAGATAAGGTCGGGTGCACTAATTTCCTCATATCTCTCTCGGCAGGTCCAATGAACCGCCAACAAGCAGATCATCTCGCGCTTTACAGCTAAGGGGATTACCAGGACTATGCTTGCTTTACCTGAAGACTACATTGTCTGTATATTATAGTGAGTTCAAATACACAATCGACCGCGGACAGATTGAGATAAAGTGGATCGAGAATACAACAAATCGGCAAGGGACATTCTCCAGGCGTAGAAACGACATTCTGAAGAAGGCGTATGCATTGTCTGTGCATTGTTCATATGATGGTGGTGGTGGATTCATTATATATATTTAATCCTCACTACCAATATATATATTCTCTAACTAATCCCCCACCACCACCGTCATATATATGAGGGAGGGGTAGGGTACGCGGATTCATTAGAGAAGATATATATCTAACTAATCCTCTACAGTCATCCTCATATATATATGAGGGAGGGATAGGGTAAAGGGATTCATTAGGGAATATATATATATGAGGGTGGGGTGTTCAGAATTCATTTATATATATATATATATATATATATATATATATATGGCATTCACAAAACTGAGTATAAACACACAATAACAAGCTCTTGAGTTCTTCTTCATTCACATAGAAAACTGAAATCAAAATACATGAGATGAGATATTTCTCTAGAATTCTCCATCTTTCACCTACCTAATAAATGCAACTTCACTTATCTTATCTATGCAATTAATATGTGTATCCATCTATCTGTTTTAGTCAAACAAGTAATGAGGGAGAAGTTGTATCATTCAACAGTCCCTCTTAATTTCCACCAGTACAAAAATTAGTACAAACAATTCCTAAGTGTTGTCTCTGAAATTCAAAAATATTTATTCCCAATGGTTTGGGGAAGATATCTGCTAATGTAGTATGATGCTACCATCGTTGACAAGCTCGTGGATGAAATGATAACGATTGTCAATGTGTTTACTCTTGCGGTGAAACACATGATTCTTAGATAATGCTATTGTTGAAAGGCTATCACAAAATATAGGAGTTGACTCCTTCTATTCACATGAAAGATTGCTAAGGATCCTTCTCAACCACACTGCATGACAAGTTGTTGAATTTCCAGCCACATACTCTGTTTCTACTGAAGAAATTGTGACAATGGGTTGTTTCTTTGAAGCCCATGAAATTAAACATGTACCCAACATAAATGCATACCCACAAGTACTTTTCTTATCATCAACGCTACCCACAAAATTACTATCTGTTTATCCAATAAGTGAATCATCTTCTAAATTGGAATGCCAAATTTCATAATCTGTTGTACGTGCAATATACCTCATAATTCTTTTTCCAACTTTCCAATGTGAAAATTTGAGATTTTCCATAAATCTTGAAATTAAACTCATTGCATACATGAGGATGCCTACAAGCCTCATATACATAGTATAATCAATTGATGTTCCTTCATCTTGCTTACTTAGTTTTGTAACTGTTGCAATTGGTGTATTTGTTGGCTTGCATTTGTTCATTTTGAACCTTTTCAAAATATCTGTGGCATGTTTTCGCGACAAATAAAAATTATCTTTTCAGATTGCTCAACTTTAGTTCCCATAAAATATTTCATAAGTCCGAGATCAATTATCTCAAATTCACTTAGCATGAATACTTTGAATTGATTCAACAACAAATTTATTGTATAAATCATGTTATCAGCATAGAGACAAACTATCAGAATATTACCTTTCTGATCTCTTTTGGTGTAAAGTGTGGGTTCATTGTTGCTCTTGTTGAACACATTATTGAGAAAATAGAAATTGATGCGACTGTACCAAGCACTTGGAGCTTGCTTCAATCTGTACAATGTTTTCTTCAATCTACACACCTTGCACTCTTTACCTTTAATATGAAATCTCGGTGGTTGATCCACATAAACTTCTTCCTTTAAAATGCCATTTAAAAATGTTGATTTAACGTCCATTTGATAGACTGGCCATTTGTTTTGAGTTGCAACTCGCAAAATTTCTATGAAAATATCCAAACATGCTACTGGAGAAATTGTTTCTCCATATAAGTCAATACCGAGTTGTTGAGCAAGTTGTTTTTCTAAAAGTCTTGCCTTTTTCTTTTCTGCTTTTCCTTTCTCATTGAATTTTGTCTTATACACCCATTTAACTCCAATGTTGGTTTTACCTGTAGGGAGATCCACAAGATCCCATGTGTCGTTTCTTTCAATTGCTTCAATTTCTTCATTCATTGCATCAACCCATTTTTCTTCTTTGACTGCTTCTTCAAAGTATACTGGTTGATAGGATAACATAGCAAAGTGTTCTTGTTGATCCATGTCATCATTCTTCTCATAAAGTTCTCTCAAGCTTCTTTTTTTCTAGTTTCTTAAATTTTCTATAGTGGGATCTGAATCATTGCTAGAAGAAGAAGATGGACTATTCTCTCTTTGTTCTCCTTGGCCTTGTACTTGCAATCTTGGAAGTCTTGATGGAGAAGCTTGTTGTCCTGTAACTTCCACCTGCTTATACTCGTGTATAGAAGGAATATGATCTACAATCATTTCACTTGTTTGGTTATCCCAAGATTTATCTTATTGGACTTTCACATCTCTGCTTACTATCAAATTCTTGGTAACAAGATTATACAGACTGCATGCTTAAGATTGTTCATTATTTTCAACAAATATGCATTTTTCATTTCTATCATCAATCTTTCTCCTCAACTCTTCATGAACATGTGCATATGCCACACAACCAAAAACGTTAAAATGAGAAACACTTGATTTCATACTACTCCATGCTTCTTGAGGGACTTGATTTTCCAAATTGCTAGTTGGTGATAAATTCAAAATATACATTGAGCATGCCACAACTTCAATCCAGTTTTCATTTGACAAATTATTGGCCTTTATTCTATTTTGTTGTGGAATGTATCTTGTTGTGAATTGTCTCTTGATTCCATGCTTCCTGCAATATGATGCAAATTCTTTGGAGTCATACTCACCTCCTCTATATGATCTGAGCACATTGATGGATTTTCCACTTTGTTTCTTCGTCAAAGATTTAAATTCTATGAATTTTTCAAATGTCTCTGATTTGTGCTTGAGAAAATAAACCCAAGCTTTCCTGCTAAAATCATCAATGAATGTTAGAAAATAAAATCTTCCTTCTATTGACTTAATTTGCATTGGACCATAAAGGTATGCATGCACTAGCTCGAGATATTTGTTTTCTCTATAGGAAGCATTGAGAAAACTATCCCTTTGGTGTTTGGCCAAAATACAACTCTCACATGAGTTTTTTTGTTCATTTTTAATGGGCAAACCTTTGACCATAGATTTCTTTTGTAAAAGAATGATACTACTAAATGGTAAATGATCATATTTAAGATGTCACAACCAAGTCTCATATGAGCTTGACACATTTTGGGCATATGAATATGACAAATTTACATTTCTCAATATCAAAGGAAACATCATATTTTTGGACATTTGTAATGTAGCTATGATTTTCTTACTAGGTGGCTTGTCCAAGATTGTACATTTGGAACCTTCAAAAATGACTCTATAACCATTTTCATTCATATGGCCTACACTCATTAGATTATTTCTAATACCATGTACATAATAAACATCATGAATATCTTTCTTTTCATCTTGCTTGGTCAATACCGAAATTACACCCTTGCCTAAAACTTTCTTTTGATAATCATCTCCCAATTTAATTTGAGATGTGATAGAGCTATCTAAAATAGTAAACAAATCTTTGTTATGTGTCATATGATTGTTGATACCATTTTTCAACAACCATAGATCATGATTGTTTCTTGCTTCTTCTGTGACTTGACATGATAAGAACATTGATTGAAATGTTGCTTCTTCAATATTGGTAACATTTTCTCTACCCCTATTTAGATATTCTTTATTCTTTATACATTCACTTTTGCAGTGACCAAATTTCCTGCAATAATAACAACGAATCCTTGATTTGTCAGTCCATCTTGAATTATTAAAATTTCTACCTCTCCCCCTTTGGTTTAGAGAGTGTCTCTATTCTGATTGTTCACTATGTTCTGAACATTCTTAAGTTGACCTCTCTCCTATTTGAGAGTGTCCTATGCCACGTCTTCCTCTGCTTATATTCCCTTGAACTCTCTACCTCTGCTTATGGAGGCCTGATATTGAAATATATTTTCCAAAGATTCATTATTTTGACTAAACCTATTTTCATGGGTTAACAAAGATCCCATGAGTTCTTCAATTGTGAGTGTTGACAGGTCTTTCGACTCTTCTATGCAAAGTATGATCATATTAAACTTATAGGGAAGTCTACATAGTACCTTCTCAATGACTTTATTCTCTTGAATGTCTTCTCCATGCATGCACAACTGATTCACGATGCTTGTGAGGTGGGTCACGAAATGATCCACATAATCGAAATCCTTCATCTGAAGAGTCTCAAAACTCTTCCCGAGTGTCTGCAACTTGGTATTTTTTACTTTGTCTCTGCCTTGATAGGTAATTTCGAGAATATCTCATACCTTCTTTGTATGATTTTATGTTGCGACTTTGGGGAAAATATATTCCTCTAACCATTCCTGAATGAGCCACAGGGATTTGTTGTCCTTCTTCCTGAATTATCCAAGCACATTTCTTTGTGCGTTCATCATGGATTGTATATCTACTGCATCTAGTTCCTTGAACCCATTAATTGTTGTTTCCCAACAATCTTCGGACCAGAGAAAATTTTTCATTATAATACAATAACATCATAATTTTTACTTGTTAAAATTAGACCTTGTGCGAGCGTTGGACTGCTGCTAGCCGCCATGAATTTGTTGTTGATAGTCGGGCCCCCCTTATTGGCTTAGAACTTGACCAAGATTGTTTTTTCTCTATCAAAACAAAAAACCCAGAATGCTTTCTTTCTTGGTCGAATTTTCTCTTCAGTGTGGGCACGACCAGAGAAAACAGTGTAAGAGCTCATTTTCGGTCGCAGTTTTTGTGTGTTCTAGGGGCAATCGAGTGACCAAAAGATCTTGGTCGCGGCTCCTAAAATAGATAGGGGTGACCAAAATATTTTGGTCCCACTGTGTACAAAGGAGGGCATGATCGAGCTCTAAAACATAATTTTTTGAAGCATTTTTCTTCAAATTTTTGCACCAAAATGCCTTGAAATGCCCCTCCTCATGTTGTGGGTTGATCAAGCTTCAAATTTCTCTATAACATCTTGAAAATTTCTCTCCAATATTCAAATATTCTTACTCCTACTCTGATACCATGTTCATGTTCAAGAAGAGGCAAGCATTCACAAAACAAAGTATGAACACACACAACAACAAAGATCTTGAGCTCTTCTTCACATTCACATAGAATACTGAAATTAAAATAAATGAGATGAGATCTTTCTCTAGAATTCTCCATTCTTCACCTATCTAGTAAATGCAACTTCACCTATCTTATCTATACAATTAATATGCCAATCCATCTATATGTTTTAGTCAAACAAGTAATGAGGGATAAATTACATCATTCAACATTCATTGCGAAGCCAAATTCATAATCATCATCTTCTCAAGTAGTGGGACATTGTATCGGTTTTCCAATAAGAGGTATGGCACTTCCCTTCTCAAATCCCTTCCCTTCTTTCGTTCTGCCCTGGAAAATCTAAAATACTATACTTATACTACCGAATGGACAAAAAATTATATGATAGACCTTAATAAAAGGGTTTTTCGGTATACGTAATACCAGCGAACTCAATACAAGTTATGAAATATCCCTTTTTGTAGTATTGTCAACCTAACTTCCCTATTAATATGAATACTTGCCGAGAGGCCACCCTCATTTTATTCGATTTCAATATGTCTACGAATAGGTTCTTCCCACCCTTTCTCTCAAATAACCAAATCTGTAGAAATTGACAGCTAGACTTTGGTTTGCAAGCATCCTTCCTGCGAGTGGGAGATCATCAAGAAAATCCCCACAAATTTGCGAGAAGGCAGGATCAAATTTTAACATACATTCTTAGAGACCAATATTTTTTATATTATAATACTATTATCACAGAGGTGTCTTGAAACTAGACACAGATAAAGTAGCAGATGTTTTGGAATAAAATCAAAACCAACTGAGAGATTCTCTAGCCGACGTTAATAGAAACCGAAAGCAGTCGATCAATCCATCGAACGAAAGAGGTGCGCTCATCAATTGATTGTCTGAAGGAAGAGTTTGAGGTGAAGTCCTTCAAATCAGCTATTCAAATGAAGTTGAATTCGACTGAATCTCAAAAAATCCCAAATGCCCTTCAAATCTTCCATTTGAATGAATTTGAATTCAAAGGAATATAAAATAAACCCAAAATCCCTCTTAAAGAAGTCAAGTGGGTGTTAGAAAGCCCAAATACCCTCTTCAAAATGTACAGATGAATGTATATACCACTTCGAAGTATATAAACAAAGATTATTTATTAGACTAAATTTACATAATTAATGTACATTAATTAATATACATGTAATTATTGGTTTAATTTTTTATTCATTTATTTATTTTAACATCTTATTATAAGAACTAGCTGTAAGTTAAAAGATAAGAAATAATAATTCATAAAGGAACTAATTCATTATGGGAATTCTAGATATAGATATGGATTCTTTTGTAGTCTTATTATTCCACCTATAGTTTCTTTTGTATAATTATCTTTCTCTTTAGAGGAGGAAATCCCTATACCCATGTCTCGTTTCTATCCCAATAAAAAGAATTGGATTTCCCAATCAATACTTATGATTGCTAATTTACGTCACTTTGATGATCATCATTATCTAACACCTATTGTTATAGAATTAAGTATGATTGTTGATTTAACTCACTTTGATTATCGTCATTATCCAACACCTACTGCTACAAAGTTACTTCACTCAAATCATTATCATTATCCAAAAAATTCTAGCTATTTGGACTTGATTTGGTCCCTTTTTTCCTTGGAGGATGAACTCTAGCTTGAAAATAGGTATGTTGTATATGTCTTAGAAGTTAACATATCTGATATAGAAATGTTGTGTTTTCATAATTGATTTTTTATGTATTTCATTATCATTTTTGTTTAAAAGACCCTTACTAAGATTTATATCAACACATATGTAAGTGTATTTACACAATTCTTCTATAGTTCTCTTAAAATCTAATTTTATTTGAGTACTAAAAACAATTTCAATATCCTCGAACAAAAGATAGATATAAAAAATACCAAATTGAAAGCTAAGCCCAAATTAACATTTACATAAAAATCAAATTTTGAAAACTAGATTATGAATTAAATACTCTATGATTGCCCACTATTTAATTTTATTTATTTTTATCATACATACCTTCAACTTAAATATTAAACTTAAAATTATATTATTGTGCTCTAATTTCTTATAATTGTAAAATAACTATCCAAATCTGTAAAATTATATTATTATATTCCTAATTAAAATTATATTATTATATTCCTAATTGAAATGAATGTGGTTATGTACATAATTTAAATTCAAATAGTTAATATAAATGTTTTTATATATAAAAAAGTATAATTAAGTAAATTATAATAAACATAAAACTCTTAAATAAATATAATGAACATAAAATTCTTAAGTAATTAAGTAAATAAAAAACATAAAACTCTTAAGTAAATATAATGAACATAAAACTCGTAAGTAAATAAAAAACTCCTAGGTATATTATAATGAACATAAAACTCTTAGATATAACCCTTACGTACGCATATGCCTTAGTGAATATAAAATGTTTTTATATATAGAAAAGTATAATTATGTAAATAGACAAAATTCAACTTATAATTAATATAAAAGTCCTAGGTATATTATAATGAACATAAAACTCTTAAATATAACCCTTACGTATATGCATTTGAAACAAGTCGAGGTGAGTGTGGCTGAATCAGGTGTGCCTACGATGTTTCATAGGAAACACACAAGATAAGCCGAGGTTTTGTACTAATTTTATAGGTAACACATAAGGTAAGACGAGGTTTTGTACCAGTGATTTTACATAATGGAATACTTTAATAACACACTTCATTATTGACTATCCTCGCTTTTGGTTGACATATGAGAAAAATCTTAAGGAAAAACGTTTCACCGTAGTTTATTCGTGTTTTTATAATTATATATATAAATGATATTAAGAGAGGGTTTCGAACAGAGTGTTCTTAAAAAGGAAAGATTAGTTAAAAAGAGTGTAAAATGGGAATTGATTATTTTTTCATTGAAAATGTATGTGATTTTCATGGATTAATTTAAAATTGTTTATGCAATTTTCAAGGATATTATTAATCAAGATATGTGACATGGGTTTAATTTAATATGAATGTCAAGTGCCAAAGTATGGAGAGTTGCACAATAAATGTTTGACAAAATACTTAAAAGAGATACGATCCTTTGGATTTCTATAATTGCAAGATCTGTGTCGTTTGATGATTTCACTCACTGTTATGGTGATGGTAGAGGTGACAATGGTCATGTGGAAATGTTTCAAATTTTTGTGCAGTTGTGTGAGGGAAAGATTATCACATTGCAAATATAACACTAGAATTTGTTGCATCCATTAAGCTAAAATTGTAGAAAAAATGGACCATCTTAGTGGACCAATAACACCTTTTATATGCTTGAAAGTACCTAGATAATCATCCTTGATACAATTAATAGAATACCATTTTCCACTATGCCAACTCATCCACCGAATGTCTATATTTTGGAGAAATTAGAGAAGGTCCTAGTGTTGGAGGTAGAAGAGAAGATAGTTCATGATCTCCTTTCATACCATAGATCCAAGGTAGTAATCTTCCAGTCTAATGGATTCTGATCTCCCACATCAAATTTGTGCAAGTGATTCTATATGAATTGGAAAAAAATTTATGATGTATATCTTGTTTCCAAATGAATTTTTATTTTCTAATTTCACAATTTTGTTGATTATCGATTTTTTTTAGGAGGGTCCCTAGTTCAAAGGAAAATAATGTCTTTTTCTTACCACATGGTTCCGAAAATTTAACCCATTAAATATGTTTGTCACTAAAATGCTTATTTTGGTATGCCTCAAGCAAGTCTCAAAAGAAGAAAATTGGTTGAAAAAAATCTCAAAAGATGATACTAAGGACTACATAGCAATGCACAATGATGAATCAATACCCTCTACACTGATAGAGAAGAAGACAAAAATATTGAGATCTCCCCCTCGAGGGTAGTAATTGTAAATGAAGACACATAAATGGGAATGGAGGGACTTCATGACTTTGATGATAATGAATTTGATAAGGAGTTGGCACATCGGAAAAATCAGGGAAATATAACTTATGATCTACACTTATTGTATGTGGAACCGTCTCCTGAGTTATAGATTGAGGTCAAAAGAAAGAAAGTGAAAACTAGTTGGATCAAAGATTATTTTACTGCTCGGTTCTTAACTCTCTCTCTCTTTGTTTTTTAATTTGTATAATAAGTAACTGCGTGCTTTCGTTCTTGTTGTATATGAATTATTACAAATGCTATCAAATAATATATAGTATGTTGTAAGTGAAATATTCACATGAGAAGTGTAATTTTTAATCAATCTTTAAATAGAAATTACATTTTTTTCATTGGAAAAAAAAGTGTAAAATTATAGAACCATCATGGTTAGTAGTCTCTTTTTCAAGTTAGAAAGGTAAATAAGTAAATGGATAGAAGAAAATAAGTGTTTCATAATTTTAGTAACTCTTAGCTATGTTGCTCCTATTAGCACCACTAAGATAGGTAAATAGGTAAATGGATAGTTGACAAAAATGTCACATAATTCTAGTAAGTCTTAGTGATTCTCTTGAGAAAGCATAGGGGAAAGGTAATAATAGTTATCTTTGCATTGTTGATCTTTCTAAAGCATTTGATATAGTACCCCAATAAAAAATTGAAAAATAATGAAGAAAGTACAAACTATAATTGAGTGCGGAGAAGCTACTTTCAAAGGTTATTGTAGAATTGGTGCTAACCATAAAATAATAAAAATGTAAATAGGAAAGTGCATATCAACAAGCATATTGGAGCATTCATATTGGGGTCAGAAAAGGATGTCCCCTGTCTCCAAATTTATTTGGATTGTTCATAGATCAGTTAGAAGAGTTTATAAAGAAGGATGGGGAAGAGGAATAATAGTAGGTTGTGAGTTGTTATTGTTGATTATCTGGATGATATAGTTTACTAGAAAAGCATAAGGATAGTCTATCAAGACATCTTCATTCCCTAAATTAATTTTGTGGTTACTATGAAATGAAAGATAATGTATAAACAAATCAAAGGTGATTGCAATAGGTACTTGGGAAAGAGATATAACCATCACATTTAATGGTGAAAAATTGAAGGTAGTTCCTTCTTACAAGTACTTTGAAACCTGAAAAAAATGTATTGTTATTAAATGAAAGATAATGTAAAAACAAAAATAGGTAATGGTAATAGGTACTTGGGAGATATATATGACCATCAAATTCAATGGCGAAAAATTTATGTTTGTTACCTCCTATAAGTACCTAGGCCTTGAATTTTATTTTAATTATAATTAGAAATATCATGTGGAGAAACGACTAATATGGCCTTCTATTCTAATCCATGAAAAACGCAAACAAATACAATTGTTGAGATATCTTCAAATCCATAATACAAGCAATGCTTTCATATGGTTTTCATGTTTGGGATTCATGTGAAATGTGAGGGTACACTCACCAATATGGACACCTCACCAGTAGTGCAACCTAAGGAAGATGCCTCATCAATAGTGGTTATCCCTTGAGGGAACTTTTCCATATTTCCAGTAGTATGTAGGGATAGTTAGTTGTATCTTACATCCTTTTAGTTGCTTGTATTACATTATTTATATTTTATTTCTAGCCTCATACCATGTGCATATATTTTATTGTTTTATTTTAGTTAGAAATTAGCTTGATTGGACACAATGTAAAACTATTAAAAGCCTCTGGATATATGAATAAAGATAAGCATATGTTTTGATCTATCTTGCAATTTTTTAGTTTACTTCTTTGAATTTCTCACCATTATTGTAAGATATGGGAGAATGATTCATAAATTTGTATTATATCTTGTGATTCATGCCTATGTACTTGTAGTATTGGGTTCTTTGCAGTCACACTCCCATCCCACACACATATTCTTAAAATATGTTTTTTTTGGAGAATTCCCTCTCACCAAGATCTCCCTTCAATGAAAACACTAACCATTTTTGTTCCTATGGCTTCTCTCGGCGTTTTCAGTCAACACTTTTTTAGATATAGTTATATTATGGAGCATTCCCTCCCACCTATATCCTTATTTAGTGAAAACCCTGGACACCTCAACTCCTAAGGATTTTCTAAACATTTGAATTCAACAATTGTTAGATCCAATTTTGTTTTGGAGGTCATTCCCTCCCACCTAGACCCTTTTTAGTATAAAACATAAACATACTATTCTTAGGAATTATTATGTTTCCATAATAAGGGTCTCTAGGATTCATATCCTACCCAATATATGAGTTCTTGGAGGCCACCCTCACACATCAAACCCACTCTTCCAATAATGTGTTGGCTTTCCAATATTATTTTATTTATTCTTTGGGATCCATAGCCACCCAAGAATTAAATTTTGAACAAAATCTAAAGCCATATTCCAAACTCATACCTCTTTCACAACTACACCTTATGTTTCTAATATATTCTCTTCTAGGACCAATTGAGAACCCACCCTCCCACCTCAAAACCATTATTATAGTAAGTATGTTGGATTTCCAAAAGTCTCTATTCACAAAACTCCCCCACATAGGGAACTCTCCTCATATGAATATGAATATCCTATCTCCAACATCATCTAGCATCTATATCATGTTCTCACAAAGGCCCTAATATTCTAGTCTAGTACTTCTAATTTTTTTGTCATCTATCTCAATACTTTACGGGTGGAAAAATTGGAGGAATTGTCTTGGAGGGCCTATTTTAGTGGCAGGTTTGAGTTTGGATATTTTGGGTTTGAAACCTTCCACAGTGTTAGGCATCAAGAAACATTTTTTATGATAACAATATTGTGATCATAGTTCTCATCCCCTAAATATTGTTCTACACACCAATATATTTCCAACAATTTGAAAATCACCTCAATCGAAGTTCATATGAGGAAGTTATGCCTCCCACAAGTTGATATACCCTATTGACCACCACATTGAGTGAATGCCATGTTAGTCCCCATTACTCACACATGTGGGGTTCTCCAGGTTGGGACTTTCAAGGATACTCTAGAGGGTGTAAAAACTTAACATTAAATGAGGGTTGAGGTATGAAAAATCCCTAACTCTAACTTTATATGACTACTAGGTTATGTTAAATACTAGGCCACTAGGAAGAGAAGCGGTTCCATTCTTTTAGAATTGTACTTGTTCCAAAGTTTAGCAAAACATCTAGGAGTGGTATTTGAGGGCATAAGATATGAGGTAGAAGATTTCATAGAAGCCATTAAGTCCATAGTGTCAAATTCAACTCCATAGAGAATGGCCTTTTATTTGTACTTGCATTTTATAACTAAAGAAAATATAATAAAGCATAGGCCCCACCTTCTAGCTGGGTTTTTCTCTTGTATCAAGTTTTCCATGTGTATGGATTGTTCATCTTATTGTTCTTTCATTTTTGGATTTTAGTTATTCCATAAATTTGAGTACTAAGATAGTGATAATACATATGAGATCTAAGTAAATAAATTGCATAATAAAATATTTCAGAATATTACAAAATATGTTGTGATGAACTATTTCAATTGAATATCCATGGTAGTTTCTAGATCATATTTATATCAAATCCAAGTTTCTTTTTGGTATTTTGTGGGAAGTTGCAGGATGCAAGAATCAACTTCAGAAGGAACTTGCATAATCCTATCCATGGAATATGAGTCCAATCATAAAAAACCCCAGGATGTAGTAGAAGAGAGATTTGTGAAGCTCGAAGAACAAGTCATTGATATGTTTCACATCATGGCCCTCCTCATGGTGGATCTAGAAAAACAATTTGGACCTTTTGTGGATGTTGGTGGCTCTAACTCAGAAGTTTGATTAGATGAGAAAATGGGAGAAAATAAAGACCCAAAAAAGAAGTAGAAAAAAGATCCTAAGAAAGAAAACATAAAATGGAAGTGAAAGTAAACATTAAACCATACCAAGGTGAAATTGACGTTGTTAATTTGAATCATTGGTTTCATCAATTAGAAATGTGTTTCAGTGTGCATAATATATACAAAGAGAAGAATATTTCATTTCCCTAACTAAAACTAGAGGGCCATCCACTAAGCTGGTGGGAAATCAACATGAATACACTTAGGATAGAAGGTGATCCACTAGTAACTAAGTGGGATGTTTTTAAAAAACTCATCAAGTCCAATTTCTACCCTATTGGGTATGTAGAGGACCATTGGATCCACTAGCATCACGTCATGCAGAGGTAAGGACAAAGTGTGAACTTGTACACTACCAAATTCAAGAAAATGGTAATGATGTTAGGTATATCTCCCAAGAACCCATACATAATACTCAAGTATATATGGGGTATACAGAGTCATCCACAGAATCAAGTGATGCTCTTCAAAAATAGGAATATACATGAGGCCTATGTACAAGAACACTACATGGATAAAATAGGCCATCAAAAAGGACAACCAAGTGTTTCTAAAGACAAAGATCACCGAGATGATTCCAAATAGGGGAATATGTGGAAAAGAAAGGAAGGACAATGAAAACCAATGCGCATTAATGTAATGATCCAAAAAACCACTACAACCATTGTAATATCGATGGTCACAACAAAGATAAGTGTTGAAATCTATATCCATAAATGAATCCCAATAGCTATAAGAAGGATGACAACAAGAATAACATAATAAGCATGGATTCACACAACCTGGTAAAGAAAAACCTGGATTTGGATGAGAATATTGCCTACAATTCATTGTAGAATGATGTTAAACTAAGTAGACTTCATCATAATGAAGAAAAGGAGATTAAAAAGCTATTCCATATTAATATCCAGGTCAAAAAGAATAAGGTGGATGTTTTTTTCAATAGTTATTCATAGGAAAGCCTCATAGTGGGCAATCTAGTCAACAATATTGGATTGGAAGCACATGACCATCCTATCCCATATCCATTGCGATGGGTAAATAAGGATGTAGATCTCAAGGTCACTAAATAGTGCAATATCAAATTTAATGTAGGTGTGTATTTTATTGATGAAGTGGAGGTAGATGTAGTACCCCTTAGTGTATGTTTTTTAGTTTTTGGAAGCCCCTAGATGTATATGAGGGATGCAATATTCACGAGGAGAGATAATTAATATCACGTGATCAAGGATCGAATGCCTTTCATCATCAATACACATAATGGAAACTCAAATATATCTCTGGTAAGTGTTAACCAAGACAAAACATTTATCATTTCTAGTAGAAATTTTGTATTTATTTTCTTAAGAGAGAATTAGGCAGGGGGGAAATCAGTAAGATTCAAGGAATCCCTAGCGGGATGTACCAAAAAGTAGAAACAAAAATTGCAGGATTCATTGTAAACATATATTGGAGTGTTATGAGATCCTAAATGGATACCACATAAGAGAGAATTGGATCATGATATATATTAGTTGCATGACTAGAGATTAGCAAACATTCAGCTATATAGACAGTCTTTCTTAGAAGCAGATGAAGTGAAGAAACTTTTTTGGCAGCTGCTAGAGTAGGGAGTAATTTTATAAATAAATTCACCTTGTGGGTCATATATCATTACAGTACCCAAGATGAATGGGATATCGTGAATGTGTATCAACTACAAATCTCTAAACAAGATCACCCTGAAGAATCAATACACCCTACCTAGGATCAATGATTTTTTAGATCAATTGCAGCATGCTAAGTAATTCACCAATATGAATCTCAAATAAAGATACCACCAAGTATGATTCAAATAAGAAGAAACCTAGAAGACCACCTTCAATACAAGGAAAGGTACACATGAATGGTTGGTAATGCCTTCTTATTTATGTAATGCACTAACTACAATTATGCATTTGATGACTGATGTATTGCATTCCTATCTAGATTCATTTGTAATAGTGTATTTAGATGACATGTTGGTTTATAGATCTACTTGGGAAGAGCACATCTCAAATATCATGTAGGTGTTAAATGATTTGAAATAGAATCAACTACTGGATAAATTTAAGAAATGTGTTTTTTCTTGTTAGTCATTGGTGTATTTAAGGTATGTGATTGGTGGAGTGGAAATCAAGATAGATCCCACAAAGATGGAGGAAAACATCAAGTGGCTATTTCCTACTAATTTCACTAAATATAGTATCTTTCTGGCATAAATGCAATACCTATGTAAGTTCATAGCATCATTCTCGATGGTAGCTATGCTACTCCATGCCATAAAAAATAGTGGTAAGATTTTCCAGTGGGGAAAGAATTAGTAGAAATGTTTTGATGAGATAAAATGGAATATCAGTAAATCATTGTTTTTTCATTACTTAACTTGTATAATCATTTCAATGTGGAGACAAATGCAAGTTGATATGCTATGGGAGTCACATTGATGCAAGAAAGTAAGTCGATATGATATTATGATTAAATGTTTCGTGGGAGAGTATTGAACTACATTACATATGATACAAAACTGTATGCCTTGGTTCAAGCTAGTAATAAGTGGGACAACTATCTAATGGTAAAGGAAACCATTATGCACCTTGATCACTAACCATTGTAGTATTTGCAAACCTAGATTAAGCTTCAACAAACTAGACACTACAAGTGTATTGGGTTTTTGCAATAGTTTCATTTAACCATAAAATATATGAAGGGAAGCACTAAAAAGTTGGTAGACATGCTTTCAATGCCACTCGCATCCAATATTACATCTTTAGGAACTCCCATGAACATGGATCCTTTTACTCGTGGTGCATACAAAGAGGCATACATGGAAGATGATGTTTTTAAATAGGTATTTCAACAACTGCATAGATGAATTCATGTAGAAGAAGGTGATATTCAGGATAAATATAATCTCTTGAATGGGTTCCTCTATAATAAAGTCAAGATTTGTGTTCATAAAGGTGAAATATTGAAACTTATCAAAGAGGTTCAGACCAACAAGGTAGTAGGAAATTTTGGTGTTCAGAATAAAATTTCCATCCTAAAAAAGGTATTTGTATTGACACATAATGAAAGAATATGTAGTTCATTATATTAGAGGATGCATACTTTATAGTACCAATAATCCTAGTAATAGAAAAAAAGATTCATATCATCCCTTACCTATACAAACTTAACCCTAGGATATCATCTCCATGGATTTTGTGGGTGGTTTTCCAACAAGAAGGAAGGGAAATGACTATCTATTTGTGGTATTTTATAGGTTCAATAAGATGTGCATTCTTATTCCTTGTAAAAAGAGAATCAAAGGACAAGAAGCAAAAATCATGTTGTTTGAATAGTTCTAGGTGCACTTTGGCATACCAAGGACCATTATCTCTTATAGGGTTACAATATTTCTCAGTTCCTTTTGTACTACACTCTAGGATAATATGAAGAATAATTTAAAGAGATATACAACTTTCCATCCATAGATATATGCAAGACAAAAGTAGTCACTAGTACATTGGTTCAACTTTTGAGGGGTTACAATAAGAAGAATCTAAAGATATGGGATTAAAATTTGATCTATATTCAACACTCTTATAACAAACGGGTATGTACTTCCATCGATAAGTCCCCTTTTGAAACTTTTTTTGGGTATTTTCTTCCTTTTCTCTTGGATGTT
This sequence comes from Picea sitchensis, assembly GCA_010110895.2. Lineage (NCBI taxonomy): Eukaryota > Viridiplantae > Streptophyta > Pinopsida > Pinales > Pinaceae > Picea > Picea sitchensis. Next base: position 3,421 of record SNQJ01S0164742.1, on the reverse strand, counting down.
GTATATAGACAAGAATGAGGAGTGATGGAAGACATCATAGGAGAAGCATTGAAAGAGGAGAAATTCGTTGAAAAGATTAACGAAGTCCATTTTTAGGTACAAGAGACATTAAAGAAGTCATGAGAAAAGTACAAGGCCCAACATGATTATCATATAACTAAGAAAATATTCAAGGTGGGGGGTTGAATTTTGTTGCATCTAAATAAAGAAATCTTACAGAGTCTTGACAAGAAGATCAAGGCTATGTAGTATGGTCATTTTGAAGTATTGAATAATATGGGTGATTATGCCAATAGGCTCATTCTACCCCCATATATGTGCATTTTATTAGTAGTGGATGTGGAAAATTTGAAACTCGATGATCCTTCCATGTTGGATTATGAAAGTAAGGAGCAATTCCTACCTACCATAGAGGACTTAGCACAAAAATATTAGGTATAGTTGGTACAATATAAAGTTTTGGAGAAGAAGTATAGAACTACCAAATAGGGATGGCATGACCTATGGAACATTGGGTTGAAAATACAATTTCCAAGCAAGGAAAAATGGTACTCCATGGAGAAGGTAGATAAAAAAATTCCTCAACACATTCAATAAAATATGTTTGGGACCAAAATCCTTCCTAAATGGGGAGGTATGATATGGAATGGATCATTATATAACTTTTAATATATATTGGTACTTTCTAAGTGGAAAAATTAGAGGAATTGGCTTGCAACACCCATTTTAATGGAAAGTCTCAATTTGGATATTTGGTGTCTAGAACATTCCAGAGCTAGTTTGAGGAATCAAATGACACTTTTTTGGTTAAAAATTTATGAGCATAGATATTATCCCCTCAATGTTGTTCTACACATTAATATATTTCTAAAAATTTTAAAATCACCTTAATCCAGGTTCATACACAAGAATTATGCTTCCTAGAAGTTGGCCTACCCTATTGATTACCATGGTACCAAGTGGATGCTACATCAACCCCCATTACTCACAAATGTGGGGCTATTTATGAGGGGAATTTAAAAAATATCATTTAGGGTCCAAAAAAATAAAATCAATTGAGGATTGAGGCATGCAGAAAATGTAACCCTAACCCTAGACCGTTATGTTAAATAATAGGATTCCATGAAGAGAAGGGGTTCCATTATTTTATAATTTCACTTGTTCCATAGTTGAGAATAAAATCTAAGACTGATATTTAAAAGCAAAAAAGAGGAGGTAGAATATTCTGTAGTATCCACTCAAGCCACAATGTCAAATGCAACTCCATAGAGAGTGCCCATTTCTTTGTACTCACATTACATAAGTAGTTTGGTTTTCTCACGTATTGGGTTTCCTAAATCACATCTTATGTTCATTTGTGTGGATGGTGTGTTCATTTTCTTGTTCTTTCATTTTTTTTATTTTAGTTATTTCATAAATTTGATCACAAGGTGGTTCTAATGAATTGTAAATCTAAAGAAATAAATTGCATGGTAAAAAAAAAAGAATATGATGAGATATATTGTGACGGACTATTCCAATGGATTATACAAAAATTAAATTCCCAGTCAGATACCTTCATTTCATTACTCAAATATACAGGAAAAATGTAGGGGGGAATGATATACTCACAGATCCATAGCCTAGCAATACATTTGAAGGATTATACATAAATGAATGAAGATAAATGATTTATTGTGGCAAGAAACTAACTAGAAGGTGTGGCATAAGACCAGTGGAAATATCACACTAAACATACATCAATGAACATTGAGCTTACTGAAGACACGACAAATAGACCAAATTCCAAGTGCATCACACCATGGGATGTTTTCTAGGTTTCCCCAACATATCATTTTTACCCTTCTATCTATCTACAAAACTTTATGTGTAGATGGTTACAGTTGAAACAAGACTTAATAAAAAACATCAAAAAATATATTGATTTTTACTAAAATCTCTAGATCCAAATCTAGACAATACATTCTAAAGAGGAAATAATTCTTAAATTTATTTCTGGTTCGTTAGTGAATCCTTGACATGAAGTATCTTTTTTTGAGAGAAACAATTTATATCAAGCCTTACTCTATGCCTTCACCATGGAATATAAACTTGATAAATTCAATTATCTTCATGTTTCTCACTCTAACTCCATGGACTCCTTTCAATAATATACTACCACCACCCTCCCCCAACTATAACCTTAAACCTCACCCTAAACATACATGTATTCCTAATGATCATTTTATGACCTCATAACTAGTGCCATTACCACAAATACCACTCAAATGACACTTCCAATTTCCATGCCTTGCAATGCCAAATCTACCCAAAAAACATATTTACAATGGTGAGCAAGTACAAAAGAAATTTGAATTTGTACGTTATTTTACCAATAAAATTCCATATCCTAACCCCTCATCTTAACCAAAAACAATCACCCTCCCCAACCCTAATAAAAAAAACCCTTCCTTAATCTTAATGATGAATGGACATTATTCAAATCTCCTTTTCACTCACAGTTGCCAAGTGAAACAACAAATAACCACAATCATCCTTGATAATGATAACTATAAAATATTATATCCCAAGACTTTGTAAATCATCTTTATCTCCCAACCAAACCTCACCCCTCTCCTTATCAGCTTAGTTGGGTACCCAATATGGCCCTTGTATTTTGGTTTAAAAATGTTACTAATGTTTACCATAAGACCTTTTCAACACACTAGTGAATGTAATGTATCGCTCATTGAATATTCCAAATTAATATTGGAAATCCCAAATTAAAAATGGAATATAAAAAACATTCAATATTCATTTGACATCATCCTACAAGTTGGATGGTTATCTAAAATCATGGAGTAGAGTTAGATAGTTTAGTTGGCACTTGGCATCCAAGTCTATGGATTATACTTCCAATAAACCTATACAATTGTCACACTCTACTTAATAATTTTAATTGAGGTAGCATTAAACACATCAAGTTTAACATCCCTTATGGTACCCTCTTAAGGTATTTTTCCTTATGTTTATCATACCTCAACATCCAGATGATCTCAGATTACATGAATGAAATCCCAGGTTCAATACAATCGAAGACATAACATCTGGTATAACTGTGTAGACTTCTCTATATCACCCAAAAACAACATCATATACACATATATGGAAGATTAATCACCACTTAATTATACACATTCCATCGGTGCATTTATCATCCTACCCAACTATGGATTAGATTCTCTCACATGACCACTTCATCTATCTAGTATGGCATGGCACATGGTCATTTGTACCTTTGGATATCTCTCCATATAGACATAAGATAGGGATTCCAACAAAATATTTTCACATTAGGTTCTATATCATCCCAACATCACCAGACATAAACAATGTTCAATGCACAAACCCTCCAAATTATAGACATTTAGTTTTAGGACTA
>SNQJ01S0164740.1:10712-31886 GCA_010110895.2 Picea sitchensis | reverse complement strand
TCAAGGTGGAAATATTCTTCTAAGGATACAAATCAATGATGATGATGCACAAAAGTCTAAGAGGGAAAAGGCCTAGGAGAAGTAGTAACTTAAGTCCTCCTACGTTTTGACCTCGAGACAAGATGCTAGGGTGTAGGAAATTGTAGGACCTGGAGCCTTTCTCTCCTTAGACTTCTTATGGAGTAAAAAATTATGCAACAATAACTAATTCCAAACCCTTAGAGTGATAGAAATTTAGGGCTCTAGGGTTTCACTAGTTACTATATCAATTAATGAAAAGATTGGAAAATAAAAAGTAAGAAAGTAGAAACTTAAGTTTTTTACTTCAAGGATTAAATACACCATGAAATTTCATAATATTGTATGAGAAAATAAAACCATACAATAAACCATTCAATAGATGACAAAATGCAGATTTCACTTTACTTGCACCAAGAATAATCATGAGAATACCATCCAAGATCACCATAAAACTTCCAAAATTGATCCAAGTTGAAAAATCTAGCCTTAAACAAGAGTGGCGCCTCACAATTTAAGCCAATAATCCTAATAGAGTGAAAATTTAAGACCTCATGTCTCCAAGGAAAAGTTCTTAAGTAAAAATGAGAGTACTTTATGTTTATTTATACAAAATTTTGACCTTTAATTAATTTTCAGGTCAAAAACAAGGCTGACCTACCCAATTTAGAACAAAATTCAATTTTGACATAAATAAAATTAATTTTCATCTAGAAACACCTCCAAGGGTGATGTCATGCCCCTCTAGGGTGACATTGATCCCCATAAGTGAAATGTTGGGTTGGAAAAGTGGGGTGCTTGGCCTCGAGAAGTCCCAAATTATGCCCCCATGTGCCACCATGCTCACAAATGCCTCCAAAAATGAAACCCTAGCTCTGGGTGATGTCTACAACTATGATGGAGATGTTCAGGGAACTTAAGGGATAACTTCCATGTGGGAAGATCAAGGTCCCTTGGGCCTAGGTCTACTAGGGTGCCTCCAAAGAAAACATCACTCTTTCTCTTGGTGCAAGTCTTGAATTTCTTCTTACCCCTAGCTAGGGTTTCATCATCCATCTGTGGGATTTAAGCCCCCATGAAGGTTTGAGCTAATCATTCCCTCATGTGTACCTGTCCACCGAGCAAGGTTCGGTAACAACAATAAGTAAGTCCTCCAAGGATTCATAAGTCATAAGGATCATAGCATGTAAATCACATCCAATAATTAAATTACCCAAACATGTGCATCAAACCCCCCTTAACCCAGATAAATTTTCAAAGATGTTATGCAATTTGACAAGTTAGGTTTGGAGAAGGTCTTAAGGTGTAGTATTTTCCTAACCTCTCTTAATTTTGGGATGTTTCCCAGGTGGGGTCTAATCCAGGTCATGCAAGTGTATGAGGTGGAATGGGGTAGATGTTTGGGCATGGGTTTCATGTAATAATAGGTAAATATAAATTATTACCTATGGGTGCCTTTTTATAAGGTTATATTCACCTTCTCATAAACAATTTTTTCCTATCACATTCATTGGCTTTTATGCTTAGCTTTATTTATTTTGATATTTTTCTCTTGTGCTTCAAGGAAATAGTTGAGGGCCACTGTTTTGGCTTGATGACCAGAGGTGACAATGTTATCTACAAACATTTCATGAAAATGAGAAGGTTATCTTGTGATGAGACCCCCTTTCTCTTTTCCATGCCAACAAGAGCCGCTACCCTAGTTTGGTGACTAGATAGATGGTAGTATCATTTCACTACATGTCCATGGTCATAATAGGCCATATCATGATGAGACCCCCTATCCATAAACTAATACCTTGAGTGCTTATGTTATATTATGGGTCCCCTTTTCTTACTGACAATATTTTCACTTATTTCTCATGGATCCTTGGGTGAAGCATATCAAAGGTTTCAAAATGTTCCTTTAACTCTTTCCAATTACTTTTACCCTCTGGGCCTTTACCCCCTTCTTCCCACGAGGTAAGGTACGACCCTTCCTAGTGTAGTCAATCCCAATTCCCAAACAAGGATAGGGGAGATGAAAGGAATAAATATGGAAAATGGTAAGTATGGAGGGAATGGACGATGACCTTTCACAAATCCACCCAACAGAAACCCATCCTAAAGGGAAATGACTTTACCATGGAATATTGTCACCCCTCCAAGTATGAACAAGGAAAAGAGCATAATTTCCAAGCAAACATCATGAAATGAAGAAGGATTCAATACAAAATATTTAAGTGCTTCAAAAATCATAGAGATACATACCATGATACCCGAAATCATTACCTCATGGAGAAATACCCATAGTTACTCCAAGACCAAGCTGGTGGGATGGATATTCCTAGTGGTGATAAGTGGATTGCAATGATGAAAAGAGTATCCCTCCAAGGCCATTCCAAAGTCGTCTGGCTCTTGATAGTCCATGTCTAGGACCTGTGGGCCTTGAGACATGGTCTCATTAGTTATCCCTAGGCTAGGGGATAACAGTACAAAATTGAAGAAGCCTGCGGCCACACTTCCAACTGAGCCGAAATCAAAAGAAATTTTGTCCAAGACTTTGAATTTAATCCAGTAGAGGAAGAATTGAAAGATGCAATAGTTCAAATGAAAATATTTATAGAAATTCCTTAACCAACTCAATATAAAGAAAAATAAAAGATGTTAGTCGATGGAGGATCGACATCGACTTGCAATTTTGTGTTTGTAGAAAATAAGGAAATCTCGACTGCACAAAGAATTTATATGGAGAATACAAAATGGCCAAGACAGAGCTTCCAATAGAAGAAATACCATCCATCATTGTATAATCATGTGAAATAAGTATTAAGTATAGTCATGGAACATAAATAAGACCAAGAAAAACCCGACTTCCCAAAAAGATTTATGAAAATTGAAGAAGGAGAATGCCATCTCGACGAAGAAAATCCACTAGAATGGATGGACGCATAAATAAGAATGAAGGAATTCGACATATCAAATGGTGGTCAACCAAAAATGGTGAAATTAGTTGATTATTGGTGTAACAAGAAAACAACTGACATAGTCATTCTATTAAAAGAGTATTAAGATGTTTTTGCATGTGACTACAAACACCTAAAACGAATTGTAGAATAAATGGGTGAAATGAAGATCAAAATGATTATGGGAGTGAAGCCAATTACAAAATGACCATACAAGTTACAACATAATTACAAACCGATCATTCAAAAAGAAATCGAAGGAATGCTATAAGAAGGAATTATTTATCGTATCGACAAGGAAGAATGGGAAAGTCCCATGGTGGTACAACCAAAGAAGCATGATCCAAAAAAGTTAAGAATTTGTGTTGAATTTCGGGGAATCAATAAATAAACTATGACAAATCTATTCCCCACCCTTTTCTTTGATGAAATCATAAATGAATCCGCTGGTCATGAATGTTATTCATTTACTGATGGATTCTTAGGATATAACTAGGTGCCAATCGCAAAAGAAGATCAACAGAAAACAACTTTCATGTTGGAATTTGGATCTTTTTCCTATAGAGTAATGCCATTGAGACTGAATAATGCACCAACATTTTTTTCAAGAATAGTGGTCAAATAATTCCAAGAGTACATCTACAAAACCATGGTTTCATACTTCAACGACTGGACAATCTATAGTCTACTTAGAAATCACATACAATGGTTTTGACTTATGTTAGAATGATGCAGACAAATTCAACTATCACTAAACATCAGAAAATTCATATTTTCCACACCTATTGGAATCCTTCTAGGAAAGGTGGTATGTAAATATGGGGTGAAGGTCCACATGGCTAAGATAAATATTATCCTTTATCTAAAACCCCCCTGTAAATAAAAAAACAAATCAAAATTCTACTGGTTCATACTGGCTATTATAGGAAATTTATATGCCACTACTCAGACATCACCCTCACATTGGACGAGCTTCTATGAAAAAGTATTTCAAATTCAAATGGAGACAAGACTACCAACAATCCCTCTAATTTTTAAAGAAGAAGTTGGTTGAAGCACCCATTCTCAAATTTCCATAGTGGTCGAGAAATTTTTATGTCCGTGTCAATGCATCGAATGTAGATGTCAAGACAATTCTATCTCAACCATACTATGACACAATGGATGACCCAAATGAATATGAAAGTAGAAACTAAATTAACCAGAAAGAAACTATTCGACTATGAAATTATAAGCATTATCAATGACTTTTGCACTACAAAATTTCTGTCATTATTTATTGGCAAACCCTTTCACATATTTCACAGACCATCAAGAACTAAAATTATTGGTCAATAGACCATTCCATCAAGTCAATATCCGTCGGTGGTTACTATTATTTCAATAATTTGAATTTGATGTAATCATTCAACTAGGGAAAAATAATGTTCGACTTGATCTCCTGTCATGACTAGAAACATGAGAAGATCTAATAGGAATAGAGGATAACCTCCCATATGCACACTTATTTAGAGTCGAATAACCACCTAAGTATTTGGAAGACATTTCCAATTTATTAGAATAAGGAAAGGCCCTAGAGGACCTCCCGAAAAACAAAAATAAAACTCTAGCCATGAAAGTTGCACCATTCACAATCATTAAGAGATACTTATACAAAATGGGAATGGAGAATGTGTTAAGAACATGTGTTCCAGAACATGAATGGGAGGATATCATCAATGAATCCCATGTAGCAGTACCTGGAAGAAATTTTCAGGCTGACACAACAGCCATGAAATTATTACAAGTAGGTCTGTCGTGGTCAAATTTGCATAAACATTGTCGGGATCAAGTTAAAAAATGTGATAGTTGTCAAAGACTTGGACGAACCTTGTGGATAAATGAAATTCCACTAAGTTCAATAAACCCTAATAGATATTGCAAAACCTGGGCTATTGAATTCATTGGGCCCATCCCATAGAGGGAAAGAAGAACTAGTGCCAAGTACATAATCATTACGGTTGAGTATGTGACTAAGAGGGAAAAAGATGACTCGGTGAAATCTTGTACCAAAGAGGTAGTAACTAAATTCATCTATGAGAACATCATCACAAGATTTGGTTGTAATTTGACACTAATCAATGACCAGGGAACTCACTTTGTAAATGAAACAAATAAATTTATGTTGTGAAAATTCTTAATCGACCATAGAAAAATGGCAGCCTATCACCCATAAGCAAATAGGGCAGTCAAATTGTTTAATAAAATATTACACAAGGGACTTATAAATATCTATGGAATAAATAAAGATGATTGGGATGATAAGATTCCCACAATCCTATGGGTGTATAGATCAACATTGAAAAGATCGATTGGACAAACTCCATTCAAGCTAGTCTATGGCCAGGACGTTGTGATCCCACTACAATTTTGGACTAATTCCGACAGGGTCGCAGCTATAGAAAAATTCAACAAGAGAAAAGAATTGAACGAATGACTATACCAATTAAACAAGCTGGAAGAAGAGAGGTTAATAATGATTCATCACCAAGAGGTTCAAAAGCAACAAAAAAAAGCATGGCATGATCGTCACTTAAAAAAAAGGATATAAAATATGGAGACATAGTCTTACTGTATGATAGTCATATAAAAGGAAACCCATAAAATTGGAAACAACATGATTGGGGCCTTATGTGGTGGAATAAATTCGACCAACTGGAGCGGTCCAACTCATAACCTTATTGAGGAATCCATTTAAGAAACGAATTAATGGGGTTTGTTTCAAGAAATATCAAGTATAAAAATAAAAGAACCCTGTTGGCAAATTTTAGGAGGGAGTTTCCAACAAGAACCAACTAAAATAACTAATCAAACTTATAAGAAATAAAACTTTCTTAAAATTAATAAACAAAAAAGAAAGTTAGAAAAATTCAAGTATAAAAAACTGAAAAGTTAAAGTATTTAAAGAGTAACCATAAAACTAAAGGAAAAGAAGAAATAAAGTAAAATGGAGAGAGAAAGTAGCCTGTGGTCAAGCCCGAGACAAGGTAGCAGAGGATATTCTCGACATTCTACACATTCAACTAACTTAATAAAAATACTCATAAGAAAAGAATCCAATGAAAGGACCAGTCCAAGAGAAAGCGAATGAGTTTAAAGAAAGAACAGATCAGGCAAGAAATGATCATACAAATATAAATCAAGAAAAAATGATTGGCAGAACAAAAGACGACATCATTCAGACTTGGAAAAAATCAACAAAATGAATGAACAACCAAGCCATCACCAACATAGACTAATTCAATCAAGTAATAAATATGGCTCAAGAACTCCAGTCAGTAGGCTTACATATTGACCGCATATAAACAGAGGAAACTTCATTGATCGGGTCCAGGACAACGCCGACCAAGAAAAAACTGACGTCGAAAAAGATGGAGCATTAAATACAGGACAAGTAAAATTTGACGTGTATATTAATGATGGAAATGACGATTGTACATTCGTCCATACAACCGATGAATATACTGATACGCGTGACATTCAACAACAATATATTGCAATTAATACTTGACGAGATGTAAACAAATTCCAACCCAACAACGATTTAAACATCCACTCTCTAAACCCACTCATACCACCAATCTTTATGACAGAAGAGCATGGAATACAAGGAAAGTTAGATTCATTAAACCCAATGCTTTCACCACCATCTATAAATTTGGAAGAAGAATATGTATTTTCCTCACTATTATTCTCACCTCCATAGATAACTATAGCGCAAAGCGAGTAGACGACTGAACCCATAAATCCTCCAACACTGCTAGAAACTAGTAACCAGTATCAAAAAATGTCGAGGATGAGAGGTCAAGTCGATAGAGAAACATAAGATTCAAGAATGAGGAAAGTTTTTGACAGAGCCACCGCAACTCCATTGCAAATCCACATGAAAAATAGTCGTCTCGTGAAGATGGAGGAAACATACTAGAGAAATCATTGGATAAATTTCAGAGAGTGGGAAATGGAGTAAGGAAATTGGAAAGAAGAAATTGAATTCTTGGAAAAAGCAGGAATATGACATATCCTTGGGGCCCACAAGTAGATGACATGGGTTGATGGAAAGAAGAAGAAGAAAAATTCATTTGTTATTCAATATCATCAAGGATACCATTAGTTAAATGAGTCCATAGCAATAATTGGCGAACTCCTCTACTAGATCTTGGGAATCCCAAGGGAAGGGGCCAAAGTACCCAAATCGGACAATTCTAATGACTGGATTTAGTTCTTAATAGGTTTGGTGATATCCAAAACCTCTAAGGGATTGTTGATCAACAAAATCACCTACCCAAAATCCTGATGGGATGCCATCATAATTTATATGTTCTTCACACCGGAAGGACAGGCATCCGACGTAATATGACAATGGTTGAGGCAATATCTTAAGTGTATCAGAATTTACAAAGGTTCAATTGGGAGGAACATTTGACCGACATGCTCAGAACCAACAACAAGGAAGTTCAAGATTCAGGTCGATCCATCAAGTTTCCATCATTGCTAATATGGATAGAAATGGAACACTATGGACCTGTAGGATAAGAAACATTCATAGCCAAGAAGACCCTAACAATGGAAAAGTACAGAGTTTTCTCTTCAAGTCAAATATGTACGTCCAAATAAATTCCACCAGAAGAGATGTTCTAGTTGTGGGTCGTAGGCATGAAAGATAGTACCCACATATGGTGATTCAAGCAAGCAATACATCAAGCAATTTCATCACCTTGCCATTTTCATCTCGAACTAGATAGCATAAATCTTTGGTGTGGAGTCATGTCGGTGACAGAACCAAAAGAATTACATTACCAACCGAAAGTGGAAGAAGTCTTCACAAAATTGGAAAGACAAATCAATCAAAACTTAGAAATTTCATCGGAGGCACAACAGGCAGGGATTCCTCTATTATTTCCATTGACTATTGGAGAGAAAGAGGAAGAAAGAGAAGTTTCTCTCTACACAGTTCGATTTTTGGAAGACTTACAAGCTCTGACAATTGTCCCTCCAAATCCTTCCCTAGGAAAAATAAAACAACTAAATAAAAATAACAAAGGGAAGAAAGTTGTTTAAGAAGAATCATTGAGATCGACATAGATCATTAAATAATAAATGAAAAGTATCACCTCTAATATGATCGTCAAATTACAACAAAATCAATAAGAAATTGCTACCATGAAGAAGATATATAGTTCCTCTATGGACCACAAATGGAGGCCTTTGATAAAGTGAAGAACATAAAGAGCTCTCTCGAGAAAATTTAAACAAGAGGAGCAAAGAGGCATAAGAATTTAGAGAGCACAAATACCTTTTTCAGCACAACAAAAGTTACAGTGAACATGAAAAAATGGGAATTAAGACCAAAAGTAACACCAAGCAAGAAAAGACACATAATTCTACAATCGACCTCACCAGGGAGTCACCCCCTGCAGAACCATCTCGGTCATAGAAGAATTACCTGCAAATAAAAATAAGAGGAAACTCATTATCAATGAATCATCTAAAGCCACAGAGTGAGACCAACCAGTCAAGATGGATGATGTCGAGATATAAACTATCGACATGGAGCAGCAGAAGTCGGGTGAAGAAATCAACATGCAATTGGTACAACAATAGTCGACTAGAAAACTGATGTCACCACAACATTCAGTTAAATCAATACAAGTCGATGAGCCAACCATATCAACAAAGCAAGAGGAGCCCCATCCGTTCAAACCATCATATCAACAATAATAATTCTTGGGATTAGTTGAAACACATAAGGTTGGGATTAACAAAAATGATAAAGAACAAGAACTAGAAAATGACACTCCAAGTACCCAAGTAGAGAACGTCAAAAAGATGGAGACTGAAAAACCTTTACCAGAGATAGATCCCATGGACACTAAGCATATTAATGTATAAGATCCAAATATCTAGGAAAAATAAGATATGGAGGTACAAAACACCCATCACGAGGAAGAATAAAAATATGAAATGAGTGAACAAAGCATCTCGACAACACAACAGATGGTAACAAAAGATGGCCAAACACCCAAATCTGCAAATAAACAAAAGAAAAGGAAGTCGTCCATTATCACCATTAGAATGACTGGAAAAGTGACCCAACTAGGGATATCAGTCGAAACTTCATTCGACCCAACCGCCATTTCTAACAAACATTTTTTCAACTTACATGGAGCTATCTCAAAAGAATCAACAAGGAGATGGAAGAAGGTGTTGAAAGAAAGAAGATGAGACGAACGAATAAAAAAAGAACAAAATAATATATTGAAAGGATGCAGATAAGTAGTCGGGATGAATGAAGGGATAAAATAGAGGTCAGAGGTATAGAACCCCTTAGAATGCTTCAAGGAACTGATCGATAGAATGATAAAAAATAACTCAAATTACCGACAACAAGTACAAGCACTGAAGAAAGAAAAAGAATAAGTCGACCAACAATGTGACTTAGCACTCAAAGAAGTCCAGACATCCCAAGAAAAAATGAACATGGTCTTAAAATAAGAACAACAGAATCTGAAAGCATTCAATCAGAACATACATAAATTAACCAAAGAAGCTAGCTCACTAAGCTCGGAGGTAAACAAATGGATGACTCACTTTACAAAAGAATTCAATAAATGTCAGGTACAAAGAGTTGTAGTCAACAGTATAGAAAGGACAAGGAACTCGACCAAGGATAAAAAAGTAAAATAATCCCTCAACATGCAGTTGGAAAAATAAAGAACAATAAAACGAGAACTATCACATCAAGAGAGAATGGAAGACGGAATGACACAAACTGCAGCTAGAAACAAAACATGAAACCAGTCACCTGAGCTAGCTCATAGGTAAACTGCAACATGCAGAACAACAAATTGATCAAGATTCAGGAACTTCTTAGACATCAAGTATAGTAGAGAGATTCAACTTGATTACCCTGTTAAAGATTCTAATTATAGAAGCTTAGCAGGTGGCTAGCACTTGGTGCGAATTCATCCAACAAACAAAGAATTCATCCCCTAGTATTATTCAAAAAAATTTCAAGTTCAGCACGGAAATTGAAAATAAAAAGGAAGTCGACGAAGTTAGCAGTGGAACTCCAACACAATAACTTAGTCGAAAATAGTACCCTAAGTCAGTTGACCACATAAATATTTTTTCTCTTCTTCTTACATACTAATCTTTCTCTCTTCATCTATACTTCTCCATACTGTAATATTGTAATCAAAATATGAAATAAATTATTTTGTATGACCCCTCCTTGCTTGGGACACGAGAGGAATTGAGGTGGGGGGAGATTTTGTATGATCTAGTTGACTCTGTCAACTAGACCCTGCGGTCGACTTAGAACTTGTCATTCGACTGGCATAGTTAGAAGTAGAATTAGATCGTAGTCTATGTTAATCGATCGACCCATGAAGTTAAGTAGTTACAACTTCCTATTAGAGGTATAAATATATAAGAGCATGAAGGCTCAGATAGATTCATTGGAGAGTATATATGCAATTGTGTTGTAATGTGTATCATATAATAAAGGACTCTTCTTTGGTCTCTCATTACTTGTGTATGTCTCTCTATATGTCTATGTGTATGCATGTATATCTATAATGGATATGTAAGGTTCTAATGGTAACACTCCCTACTTTCCCCTATATTACAACAAATTCACATGGATGTAGGTATTGCAAGTATGTATGAAACATGACCAATGTTCTCTAGGATTTCAAATGACCCATAATAATGTGATCTAAGATTTGAACAGTTCCCCAACTTCAAGGAACTTTTTGTTTCCTTTAATTTCAAGAACACATGGTCACCCACTTTAAACTCTCTCTATTTTCCACCTTTATCAACATACCTTTTCTTCCTGTCTTGAGGAGCCTTTAAATTTTGTTTTTTTTTCATCGTCTTTTCCTCCATTTCCCTGAGCAATTTTGGCCCAACTACTACTTTCTCCGCTGGGTTGTCCCATCTCACCGGCGTGTTGCATTTTATGAAATAAAGTTCCTCAAATGAGATCATATTTAAATATGATTGATACCCATTGTTATAAGTAAACTTAACCAAATGTAGGTAGTCTTCCCATATTGACGGTTTATCCATAACATACATCCTTAGCATATCTTCAATCACCTGATTTTCCTTTTCTGTTTTCCCATATGACTCTAGATGATAGGTTGTCCAAAAGTTTATATTTATCCCAAATCCTTTTCAAAACTTTGATGTAAAATTGGGATCTTTGTCAGACACAGTTGTCTTAGGCACACCATGAAGTCTGGAAATTTATCTCATGTAGATATATGCAATGTTCACTACCTTGTGATTTATCTTCACTGGAATAAAATGGGAAGCCTTAGTAAGCTTATCCACCACCACCATGATGGAATCATGCTTCTTGGTAGTTCTAGAAATATTAGTGATGAAATTCATTGTTACAACTTCCCATTTCTAGTCAGGAATGGTTAATGGTTGTAGAAAACCAGTTAGATGTCTGTTCTCATCCTTGAATTTTTGACATTCCAAACATTTGGATATATAATCAGCCACCTCTTTCTTCATATTTGGTCAATAATATTGGCTCTTGATAGCTGCAATATTTTTTTGGTACCTTGGGTGCCTAGCATAAGGTACATTATGCATTTCTTTTAACACCAAAATTTTCAACTCCTGAAAAATTTGGCACATAAAATATACCCCTGTACATGAGGATCCCATCCTCTCTTAGCTCATAATCTTCAATTTTCTGCTGCAAAATTCCTTGCTTTAATGTTTCCTTTATCTCCATGTACTGTTGATTATATTTTACAGCCTATAAAATTATGTCTTTCAAATATGACTTATACATTCTAATGGTTGTAGCATGCATCTCATGCACTCTCCTATTGAGTGCATCGACCACCTTGTTCTCTTTACCTTTTATATAATGTATATCAAAGTCATATTCATTGAGGAATTCCAACCATCTACTTTTCCTGGCATTCAAATTTGGTTGTCCAAACAAATATCTCAAACCACTATTGTCTTTCCTTAACTTGAATCATTCTCCCATGAGATTATGTTTCCACATATTTAAGGCATACACTATGGATTCCATTTCTAAATCATGAGTGGCACAATGTATCTCATGCTATTTTAACTTCCTTGACTTGTAACATATCACATGCCCATTCTGAATAAGGACTCCATTGGACTCTTCTTTGCATGCATTAATACACACAAATTTGTTTTCATGTGGATCAAGAATTTTCAAAATTGGTGCACTTGTCAATAATATCTTCAAGTGTTGAAATCTTCTTTCACAATTAGGAATCCACTCAAATCTCACCCCCTTCTTTTGAAAATATGTCATTGGGTGAGAAATATTTGCAAAACCCTCTATAAACCTTCTATAGTACCCTATAATCCCCATGATTGATCTCACCTTAGAGACATTCCTTGATGTTGGTCATCCTTCAACAACTCTTATCTTTTTGTATCGATGACTATCTCTGCTTCTGAAATCGTATGGCCCAAATAATGGATCTTCCTCTGGTAAAATGACTACTTGCTCAACTTGGCATATAGTTGATGCTCCCTCAATACCTGTAGCACCATCCTCAAGTGTTTCCCATGCTCTGTTGGAAAACTGAGAGGGGGGGTGAATCAGTTGTTACCGTGCTTAAACAATTATTCTTCTTTTAAAATCTTCACAAGGCACTCAATGATTATCACAATAATGTAGGGAAATAAACAATGGCACATTCAACATCAGTCACATATATGAGAAACATAGAGACATATATTTCCCGAGGAAACCCATACAGGGTAAAAACATCTTCTTCTTTATATGATAAGTATTATTTACATTCTTTATATTATCATACATATGAGCACCAACTCGTTGTGAGGCTACAACCTATTTTTTTGCAAGCTACAACTTGCTGAGAGCACCAATTCTCTATTTTCTCTAGCACCCACTAGAAGGAAGCACCAACTCCCTGGTTTCTCTAGCACCAACTAGAAGGAAGAACCTACTCCCTGGTTTCTCTAGCACCAACTAGAAGGAAGATACTACTCCCTGTGTTCAAGCACCCACTTGAACCTATGAGGACACCAGTCCTCCCTAGCACCTCCCTACCACCCTGGTTTATGAATATGAATTACTGAAACTTATTACAGTGATATTGTTTTCAACAACAGCTTACCAGTCTCATCACTGTTCTACAAGATTTCGCTTCTCTGTTTTCTTCACTATCTTCCTGCACGCATCCTTTTCACTTTTTTGTTCTTCATCCTCTTGTGCTTTCTACGCCATCCCCATTCAATGCACCTTTTGTCTGCTATCCCTATCCGCTACAGAACACCCCTTACTTCTTCACACATGCATTACTTGACCTTAGCAACAACAACCACATCACTTCTCTGTCCTATGTACTTATAGCTTCTGTACACCTTGTGCATGCAATGTACACCATGCCTCTACCTACTCACACTTAGTTAATCTCTTCCACCTCTCGAGTGTTCTGTCTGGTCATCATGGTAACCCTTCATCTTTTCTGGCATTTTTCCCATGCATTCAACATCACTGGATGTCATGCTAAGATTCCTCGGCCTTGATGGCAGTCGAGACTCTTCATCTTCTCTGGCATAGTTGAGCTTATACTTTCTGCTTCAGTTACAAACTTCAACGCTCATCCACTTATCAGTCGCCTCGATGAACAGTCTTTGTTCTACTAGCTGATCTCTTGAGACTCTTCACCTCCTCTGTCAATCACCTCGAAGTGTCTTCAAGTCCTCTGGTAGAAGTCATCACTGGTTTCTGGCAGGTTCATTGTGTCGTGCAATAATAGCCCTCCGATCTCCTTCAGTTTCATCTGCACCGTTGAATGATCTTCATAAGCTTGCCTTTATTTCGTGTTTCATAATTTCGTCTTTCCTGTGGCCAAGTGTCTCGCCAGTCCATGTCGTGAACTCCGAAACTCCGAAATGGAGATTTTATGTGCTAGATCCTTCCTCTATACGACCATGTCCATGACCAAGCGCTTGTTCATAAAGTGCTTTTCAAGATTTTTTTTTTCGGCATTTCGGGACTCCTAATGTTGAGAGTTTATGACTTCTCCATCTCTCGGTAACTGAAATTTCGGTCTCCAATACATCGAAGGGGGTCGGATCAATGGTCTACGATCTCTTCGAACCAACGGCTCAGATCATTTTGCAATTTCACAAATCATGATTTCGGCATTCCTGTGGTGAATGTTCTTGACGCTTCCAACTACCAATCCATGAAACTCTGAAATGGCATGGGATCAATGGTCCCAATCAAACCTTGATCTGACGGCTCAGATCATTTTGCGATTTCGCATTTCACAATTTCGACATTCCTGTGGTATTGTTTATTGCCTCTCCAAGTCGCGATTCGCGAAACCTCGAAATGGAGTCTTTGACATGCTCTGATCTTCTGCCACGTGTCCCTCTTGGATCAACGGTCAATATTTTATCAAGACTTTGCAACTCCATGAGCCTTCATTGTGCCTGATCAACGGTCCATATTTGGCCTCTATCTAACGGTTGAGATTATTTCGCGATTTCGCATATCACAAGTTCGAGAGGTGAAAGGCTAGAGCATTTCATACCTTTGAATTTCCAGTCAGGGAAATTTTGATCTATGTCCACGTGTCCTTCACATAGATGGACGGTCCTCCTTCTTTTGGGATTTTGTATACCTGCTTATCCTTGCACTTTAATGAACGTCCAGGTTCTCCCTGATCCAACGGTGGTCAAAACTTATGCTCAGATCTGACGTCTGAGATCTGTCCTCCTCTTCTATGCATTCTTCTTGTCTACAATTAGATCTAATGGTCCTCCTTCTTTCAGAAATTTTAAATGGGATCCAACAATCACTAACGCTTCTCCTCCCGAGCTTAGGCACTGCGATCGACTCTACGCTAATTACTCCTGAGCTTACTTTGTTCCTTTTTTTCATCAATGCTTACTCTGATCTTGTCATCAATGACCTGCCTACAATCCTTTGCATGTTTGCTACCATATTTGCTTCTATACTTTCCATCAATGACAAGCATACACTATCTGTAAAACATGCCAACAATCTCCTCCTTTGGCATTGATGGCAACAAATGCACCCCTGTTCTTTTCTCCCCCTTTGACATCAATGTCAAAGAAAACACACTCCTCTTGAGCTATTGCATTAATTTTAAGAGGTATCAGATATGAAATCCATATAGGACTCCCCCTAATAGGATGGAATCTCTTAGATGTGAGATGGGATGACACCCAGCTTCTATCTGAGATATTCAAATGGTGTCTTGGCTAGGGGTTTAATAAAGATGTCTGCAATTTGTTCTGTAGTGGGAATGTAATTGACCTGAACAATCTGATTGGTGACCTGCACTCTCAGAAAATGATATTTTATGGGAATATGCTTGGTCTTGGAGTGGAATATAGGATTTTTAGACACACTGATGGAACTAGTGTTATCATAATGAATTGGGATCGGCGCAGTGTATTTTACCTCTAAGTCTGCAAGTGTCTGAATCATCCATAATATCGGAGTGCAACAGGTAGCAGCAACAATGTACTCTACCTCTGTGGTTGATAAAGAAATGGAACCTTTCTTTTACTAATCCATGCTACTAAAGAATCACCCAGAAAGAATGCTCCTCCACTGGTACTTTTTCTCTCATCAACACAGTTTGCCCAATCTGCATATGAATAAGCAGTTAACTGAAAATTCTGATTTCTGGGATACCACATACCATAAGTCATTGTTTCTTTTAAATACCTGAATATCCCTTTGACAACTTGCAAATGACTCTGTTTAGGTTCAACCTAATATCTTCCTACCATTCCTACAACATGCATTATGTCTGGGCGAGATGCTGTGATGTACAACAGGCTGCCTATCATTGATCGATATGAGCTTTGATCAACATCAGGTGAATCATCATCCTTGCTTAATTTACATCCAGTTACCATAGGTGTACCCACAAGTTTAGAATCTTCCATTTGAAACCTTTTCATCATTTCTCTTAGATATTTTTCTTGAGAAATGAACATCCCTTCAGACCTCTGAGTAATTTGCAAACCAAGAAAAAATGACAGTTCTCCTATCATAGACATTTCAAATTCAGACTCCATGGTAGAAGCAAACCATTCTACCAATGAATCCTTATTACATCCAAAGATGATGTCATCTACATAGACCAATACGATGAGAAAATAATTATCCTCTGTTTTAATATACAGATTGTTGCAGTTGTTCCTCTCTTGAACCCTTTGTCTTTGAGATATGTATCCAGTCTTTGATACCAGGATCGAGGGGCTTGTTTTAACCCATATAAAGATTTCTTCAGTTTGCATACTAAGTCAGGGTTATCAAACAGTTTGAAACCCTATGGTTGTTCCATATAGACTTCTTCACTTAAATATACATTTAGAAAAGATGACTTGACATCCATTTGATAGACTTTAAACCTTTTATGACAAGCATAGGAAAGAAACATTCTAATAGCTTCTAATCTTTCTACGGGCACAAATGTTTCATCAAAATCTAGTCCTTCTATCTGAGCATAGCCTTTACAGACTAACCTTGCTTTATTCATGATAACTTATCCTTTCTCATTCAACTTATTCTTAAAGATACATTTGGAGCCAATGACGTTTTTACCTTCAGGTCTTTGAACCATCTCCCACATATTGTTTTTCTCAATCTGATCAAGTTCATCATTCATTGCTTTAACCCAGTGGTCATCTTTGTTGGCTTCATTGAAATTATTGGGTTCCAGCATGGATATGAAAGCTATATGAGATTGTTCGGTGTTTTTGATTAGCTTTCTCCTGGTTTGTACACCTTTGTATTTTTCTCCAATTATCTGACTTGCAGGATGATTCTTTTGAATGATTCTGGAGGAGGAATTTGTAGTTGACTATTGATTTGAGTTTATCTAAGTGTCTGAGTCTTCATCTAATTCAGAGTCTTCATTTTTTTATTCTTGGACCTATTCATCTTCAGCTTTAGTTGTGTCTTTTTTAGAAGACTCGTTACTATACACCTCTCTTGCTGGGATTCCTTCATCAATTTTTACATCAATACAATCAACTATTTTATGCAGCCTCTTATTATAGCATCTATATCCTTTACTATTTGTAGCATACCCTAAGAAGATACCTTCATCAGCCCTATCATCATATTTTCTGAGGTTCTCATCATTATTCTTTATGTAGCATTTACTCCCAAAGACTCTGAAGTGTTTGATTGAGGCAGGTCTTCCAAACCATAATTCATAAGCCGTCTTGTCACTTTCTGGTCTGACGTGGGCTTTGTTAAGCACATGGACTGTTGTGTGTATTGCTTCAACCTAGTAGGTTTGACCAATGTTCTTCTCATTCATCATCGACCTAGCCATTTCCTGCATTGTTCTGTTTTGCCTCTCAACAACTCCATTTTGTTGTGGAGTTCTTGGGATTGTGTATTCTCTCTTGATCCCATGCTCATTGTATAATTCCTTGAAGTCTCTTGACATAAACTCTCCTCCCCGATATGATCTTACTGCCTTTAACCTCTTGCCTATTTGAGTCTCTGTTAAATCCTTACATATTTTAAACTTCTCAAATGCTTCAGCTTTTTCTTTGAGAAAGGAAACCTAAGTAAGTCTGGAGTAATCATCAATAATCAACATGAAGTAGTTTTCTTTCCCTATGACTTCCTGTCTTGATGGTCCACATAAATCCATATGAACTATTTGGAGTGGTTTCTCTGTTGAAGTAAAGCTCTTGGACTTAAACTGTGTCCTGTTTTGCTTCCCTACTTGACAAGGTTTACACATTGAATCTTGGGGCTTTGATATTCTTGAAAGATCTTTTACTGCCTCGAGGTTTTTGAGTTTGATTAAGTGGTCAAAGTTTAGATGTCCAAGTCTCCTATGCCATAACCAACTTTCATCATGTTTGCTTAGATGACATTCTTCTCTATTTTCTTTCAGCACATATACATTATTTTCTGTCCTTATGCCATTGGCCACCACTTATCCTGAGTTTACAGACTTACACTGAGTAGATTATGTTTCAGCCCATCCACAAGTAGAACATCTTGGGCTTTTCCTTTTCCATTACTTAAGCTCACCATTCCTTTGACCTTTTTTTTCCCTAGAGCATCATTTCCAAAGGTTGTATTTCCTGATTTGCTTTCACTTAGAGATAGAAACTTGCCTTTGTCTCCTGTCATGTGCTTGGAGCATCCACTGTCTATATACCAAGGGTTCGGTTTTCTTTGAGCGGACAATACTAATCCACACTTGTCACTTTCCTTCTTCTTCCAAAACTTGACATTTTCAGCAGGGAATTTCGAATCTGGTTCATAGTTCCTTAACCGGCAGTTAATAGATTTATGTCCAAAGTTATGACAGGTGTAGCATTCAACGTCATTATTCAATAGATCAAACTTATTGTTGCAGTGTTGTCTACTTATTGACTGTTGATTATTTCTTGGCCTCTTTAGTTGTATGCGTCTAGACTTAATTTGACAATTTGTAGTCTGTGAAGGATTATTACTTGACTGTATCATTCTTTGTTTCAGGAGGTATTTATTCCTTTGAAATCTTAATTGCTCATGTCTAAGTCTTAAGGAACAATTTATAGCTTTGTGACCAAAGTTAGAATAGTAGAAACACTAGCCATGGAAAAATTCTTTGTACCTAGGAAATGGTTGTCTTCTTTGTGAAAATCAATTTCTTCCAGGATGATGACGTCTTTCAGCAGTGAGGGCATTACATCTTTGTTCTACAGATTCAATTCTGGCATATTTTATCTTACTCGTCCTGAGCGGTTGATTGTCTTCCTTTGTTCCTGCAGGTTCATTGTTGTTATTGGTTGTACATTTGACAAACTTGATGGGTTCTTCGTTTCTTGGCTTGCCACTACTTGATCCCTCTTCATAACCCAAACCAGTTTTCAACTTTGGATTCCTTTGCTGATTCAGGATGGTGGCTAATCCTTCTAAGGTTTTGATACTTGATAGATTATGATTATACAAGGCTTGAAACTTCTCCATCTCTTTCCTAGTTTTCACTACTTCTTCTTCTAATGATTCACATCTCGCCTTCTTTTCTGATAACTATCATTTTAGAATGTATTCGATTTTCTTTGCCTCTTCTAATTATACTTTTAGTAGGACAAGGTCTTCATTAGGTTTTTTACTATCTTTCTCGAACTGTATCAACAATTGTCTTTGCTTTCTGTTATTGATTCTTAGTCTGTCAATCTCTTCCAGTGCACTGATCAGTTCTCCTTCCATGTCAACCACAGCTTCTTCTTCATTAACATAACTCCCTATGATTTTATTATCATAATCCTCTTTGGCCATAAGTATGAAGTCATTTAGTTTATATTCAATAGAGGAGTCATTTTCTTCATCATCTGAAGGATCATCATCATTGTTTACGCACTGACTTTTTATCTTAAAGTTTTTCTCTTTAAAGAAATTTTTGTGTTTGTACTTCTCCTCATCATCACATGTCTGATCCTTTCCTTTGTGGGGACATTTATTTGCAAAATGACCTATCCTACCATAGTTGAAACATTTGAAAGGCATTTTACCTTTGTATTTGCCTGATCCCTTCTTCAGTCTCTTCACAAATTTTGCTTCAATTTCATTGAGCTCAGAATCCTCATTCTTTTTTCCTTTAAATGATGCTTCTATGGAGGTAGGTTTATCTTTAACTATTCTCATTTCATATGCAATCAATGTTCCTAAAAGTTGATCAAACTCCAAGGTTTTTAGATCATTAAGTTCTTCTATAGCAGATGTTGATTAAGGTTGGTTGTCATTGATGTCAACCCTTGAAGAAAGACCCATAGCACAAAGGTTTGGGTAATGGACCCAATAGTGTTTGATGTAAATATGAATCATTATTTTTTTTTCATGGTTGATAAGAAGTAAATATGTATGAAATCCAAAGTGGTCACCTTATGGTGAAATCCCTCACAGGAAGACGCTTTGTGGACTAAGAGAACCCATGCTTAATTGTGGAATAATGTGATGAAAGAAAGTGAATTTGTCAGGGAAAATATCCTAGATGGATAGTTCTTGTCATTTCATTTCCGGTGGTATGTGGAATGTCACATAATTCCTCACGGTTAGAGAGTTATGGCCATGAGAAGTTAAAAACATCTCTCCAAGTGGGGCCAAGTGACCTAGAAGATGTTTTTAAGGAAGCTACTTGGAGAGTATAAATAAGAGGCAAGGCTCTCTCATTTGAATCACACTTGAGAATATTCAATATATGTATGTTTCTGAGGTTTACAAATGATACCTAAGCCGAAATTCTAAGGAAAGTGAAGAAAAGAAGGCCGAAATGAAAGGAAGGATAAATTCTTTTGATGGTGCTTTCTAAGGTATGTTATTTTCAGGTCATCTCACCATTTTCGCTATAACTTTTTTTCTATAATGATTCAGATCCTAAAAGTGATATTAAAGTGAGAAAAAATATCCAAGTATCTATGTTTAAAAATTCAGCTTGTGGGTCGTTGTATTTTGGGAGTTACACTCTGTGGAAAATAGAGTTTGTGGCCAATCCTGAAATTAGTCAAAAACAGGTGTTTCGGGTACAAACGTCATAAATTCTTCATAACAGATCAAAATTTAGTGAGACCAAATGTGTTCGTTAGGGTAAAGTATTTAGTATGTTGTGTAATAGTTTCATATCATTTAATCAAATATTTTGTGCGGGGCACGCTCTACAAGGTCGCTCTCTAGAATAAGCCAGAATTCAGCAAGGTTTGTCATTTTTTCTATAACTCCTTTTTTGAGAGGTTCCAAGTAGTGCCACTTGGAGGAATTTCATAAAACACATTGAATAACATTGTGTATCATTTTCAGATATTTATAAATTACAGGTTCAAAGTTATGATTACTTCAAGTTAGGGTTGTTGACTAATCCAAAACTAGTCATGTGAGACTAAAGAAAAGTTTGATGAAAATGCTAGTCTCTTGGTGTTAAAGTTAAGGAAGGGTTGCAGGAATGTGATCAGATACACCAGGTCTATTACAGAGCTACAAATCAGATTTTGATGATGAAATTGATGAGGTCTTTTGGTTGAGGTACATGTTGAGTACATGGTTGAGACAGTAGTTGATGAGTTGGAACATAAATGAGGTGTATAGTTGGTGATGTTGGTACATATTGACGAGTCATAGTTGATGAGTAGT
>SNQJ01S0164740.1:0-10702 GCA_010110895.2 Picea sitchensis | reverse complement strand
CTGGGATTCTGTGGGAGTTGGTGCTCTCAGCCAGTTGGTGCTGGTAATCAGAGGTTGTAGCCTCTATGAGTTGGTGCTCATAAAAGATGAGATGTAAAGGAGTTGGAGCATGCTTAACATCCTAAGAAGATGAGGTTTTTTTCCCTGGTTGGGTTTCCTCTTGAAAAAATCTGTGTCTCATACATGTGATTGAATGTTGTGTGTGATTTCTATTCTTTATGTTATCTTCTCTATGTTCATAACTCAGAATTTCACAGTAAAGACTTACTGCCACTAAGATTATTGATTCAAAGTTAAAACAAGGGAAATTGTTAATAATCTACACTAACTGATTCACCCCCCCCTGTCAGTTAGTTCATACCTGTAACAATCTTATGGGTCCCCTTTTCTTACTGAGAATCATTTCACTACTTTCTCGAGGATCCCTGGGTAAGCATCTCAAAGGTCTCAACATTGGATTTTAACTCTTTCCAACTAATTTTACCTTATGGGCCTTTAGCACCTTCTTCCCATGAGGTAAGGTACAACCCTTCCTAGTGTATCCAATCCCAATGCCCAAAAATGGATAGGGTAGAAGAAAGGAATAAATATGGAAAATGGTAACTATGGAAGGAATGGACAATGACCTTTCACAAATCCACCCAGTAGATACCCATACTAAAATGAAATCAACCTACTAGGGCACCATGTCATCCCTCCGGGTATGAACGAGTAAAAGAACATAATTTCCAAGCAAACTTCATGAAATGAAGAATGATTCAATACAACATATTAAAGTGATTTAAAAATCAGAGTGATACATACCATGATACCCAGACTCATTACCTCATGGTACAAGACCCACCATTACTCCAAGACCAAGCTGGTGTGATGGATACTACTGGTGGTGATAAGTGGACTGCACTAATGAAAAGAGGGGCCCTCTGGGGCCATTCCCAAGTCATCTAGCTCTCAGTAATCCATGTATAGGACCTATGGGCCTCGATATTTTATGTCCTTAGTTATCCCTAGGATAGGGGATACAATATGGCTCCAACTCGGGGACACGTGCTCACCACAGAGCGCATGAGAACCTCATAATATCTGGTATGACCTGTGCCTGCTAAATCTCAAAAAAGGATATTTGTAATCACTAGGGTGGTGATATCACCCCTTGTTCATATATTATATAATAAACAAATAAAATAATCTCTAGTATAGAATATGATCATGATCATATATATATACATAATGAATCAAGACAATATGAAAATTGCAACTACAACTATGCTAGAATGATATACAATGGTATGTAAAATGGATGCAAATGCCTACCTACTCCTACTTACCTACTAGTTGAATGTTAGTTGTAGTCATATAACTAGTGAAACCATCCTAATAATGCCTCATAATACCTTCCTCTTTGCTTCATTATAAACCAAAACAATGATAGGTTAAACACAAAAATAACATGAGTTAGAAAATGTATCATATCATAGGAAATCTTAAAGTTTAGCTCATGGAGGCGGGAGGGAGGGACAAAATTATGCCAAGTTACACTTCTAGGAAAGTGCTCAATCCATCTCAAGAAAGGATCATGAAAAATCAAAGGCTCAAAAGATTGAATCAAAGATTCTGAAGGTTGTCTACCTTGGAAATCATCACATCCTAAGGTCTGCGAAGGGACTAGCAAGAACCTAGAGGATGACCGACAACTTCTTAGGGGAAGGTTTGAATACCGAGATAACAAATTTCTTCTTAAGGAATTCATACTACCCTTGAATTATAAAAGAAGTATTTTCCCTAGAGAAAACTTAATACACGGGAGATGTTTCCTAATTGCACCCTTAGTTACATAGAAAGGTAAAGTAATCGAAGGATGATAGAAAACCTTGTTACAAGTACCCTGCTTCAGAAAAGAAATGTCCTCACCCTTATCAAGATCTAAGCACAATGGTGGTTGATAATCTTCTTAATGAATAAATTCAAGTGCTCAAATGAATACTCATCAAAATCCTCAATATACGATCAAAAATCATCAGGAGAACATAGAACTAGGTCACACATGGGTGCTTGGAAAACAACTGCAACTACATCATCTTTGTGTTTCCAAATGTCAAAATTAGTAGTAACCTCATATGATAGTTGTAAAGGCAACATTTGGAAATGACCATCAATGTCTTAACTGGGATCCCCATCATACCCAAACACATCCCATTTATGTTTCCCAACGTGTATGAACTCATCAATATTATCAACCATGTCATTACCTTTATCATAATACCAAGGGCTTAAAACATCTAAGGGCTCCTCTAACCTTTCTTCACTTTCCAAATCACAAAATAAATAATGTTCAAAATATTGGAAAGGGAAATAACTTACAATATTCACTTCTTGGTGTGAAGGAGCGTCGAAGACTTGGATGACTTCATCAAATGAAAGAGAAAGCATCAATACTTTTTCCTCATGAATTTCCCCTACATATTTAGCTTCATAATAAAGAGGGTTTAACTTGTCCAAGGATTCCCTTTCTTCTTCACCTTTTGAATCATAGAATAAGATATCTTCAAAAACATGAAAAGGAAAATGACTAACCTCATCCTCTTCTTTTTTTGTGGGAGGAATAGGATCTTAGATGGATTCATCAGAGGGAGGAGCATGCATTAATACTTCATCATCATGTTTAATATATTCAGGCTCTTTCTCTTCAACCAGGTCTTCATTATCCTAGGTATAAGCATGAATAAATTCTTTCTCTTCCTTATGGGATTGGAAACCTTCATTAGAATCCCTCTTCTCAATTGCTTGTTAGTCTATTAATTGTTCCCTTCTTTCATGGAATTTACTAACAAATATCTCAAGGGAAACTAATCTCTCCATACTAAGAGTATCTGGAGTATCTTTGGGGTCGTCAACTTTGATTTCTGGAGTAAAGAAGTGTTCTCCCTTGAACAAGGATATATTTTCCTTGATTTGTATAGCCATGTGATAAGCTTCTTGGATTGCTCTTGGCCTTTTTTTACTGATGAGAAACCCTAATTTCATTGAGAGTGCATAGGTATAGAGGTAAACGAGGTATTTGTCTTCAGGACGATGGCTTCTAGGAATTTGTTGTAGCAAATTCTCAAACCTAGTACCCCATTCTTTGACAGCCTCATTCTTAGTTTGTTTCATGTATTTTTATTATCATGTGGATATATTCTAATTTAATACCCCATTTATCGAGAAAGGTTTCTTCTAACTAGTCCATAAATGTGATGTTAGCATCAGGGAGATCATCATACCATTTCCTAGTATTGCCATGAACAATGGCAGAGAAAATTTTCATTGCCAAATATTCAGCATCATCACTAATAGGGTGGATTTGAAAGAAAGCCAAAAAATTACCCATGTGTTCTTCGACCCTAACCCCATCATTACCAATGAATCTAGGGAGCTAATTTTCATACCTCGAAGGAATTTTTCGAAGGTAACCCATAATTTCACTCATATCCAAGGGTTTAAAATTACCTGGGTCCCATTGAGAATTCATGGTTGGATTTATCATTAGTGGATTCGCTAGATAATAATTCTAGGGATTATCAAAGGGAAAAGAGGGAATCCTCCTCAGTGGAGTCACCAGGTAATCTTTGAAAAGTGAAAGTATTTGAGAAAAAGGCTTACCGAAAATTTTTCGTTTGAAGAAAATTGAATCGATGTTCCCTAGGAGTGGAACCAAAAATGTTATCACAAAATATATACTTTCTCAAATACTAAAGGAAATTAGTCTTATATTTATGTAACATGGAGGTAAACCTATCACTAAAACCCCAATAGGGTACCTATTTCTCTTTAGGAGGAGGAAAGCCTCACTCCAAGGGAGACATCCTAGGTCCTATTTGGTTGATGAAGGGAAAAAATATACAGTAAAAACTCACCCCTCTCTCTAGGTCACTCAGCAGAAGAAGTCACTTTGGTGAAGTTGAAAGGACAATGGAAAATGAAAATGGGTTTGTACCTTCCCTTTACCAATGAAAAAACAAATTTTAGTAGAAGAAGTTATAATCAATGACTTATTAAACAAATTATGTGTTTCCTGAACAAGTTACTATACAATGAAAGTGAGATCACAGTAGCAACAATGTATCTTTAAATGTGCAATTTATGATGACAAGGAAGAGATACAATAGTCTTGCAAACTTGATAATGGTTTGTTACTCTCACTTTTCAAGATAAATACAAGTCAATGAATGACTTAAATGGTTTTCCAAACAACATTAATTAATGATGATGACAGTAATAAAACCACTTCAAAAAAAGTACTATAATAGAGCAATAATACACTACTTCAATATACAATTATTATGGGTTTTTTTGTACAAATTCGCAATGGTTTTATGGATGCTTTTAGGGATGTTAAGGGTTGCAACCATGGTTGTAACAACCGCTATGATAGCAGTAACATCTTCATAATTTTAACTCTATAAAGGAAATTGAACATACACTTTAACATTTATTGATAGTACAACTACAAAATGATAGTTGTAGCAGTGATTATGACATCATCAAATTAGTTGTTAGTATTTCTAGACTAGGTTAGCAAATTAGTAGAGTATAAAGTGAAAGCGTTTGAGTATGAAGTGAAGGAGATTGAGTTGATTGTTTTTAAGAGGTAAGAGAGGAGGAATAGTGCCTTCAAGGGTAATGGATTCAAGGTGGAAATATTCTTCTAAGGATACAAATCAATGATGATGATGCACAAAAGTCTAAGAGGGAAAAGGCCTAGGAGAAGTAGTAACTTAAGTCCTCCTACGTTTTGACCTCGAGACAAGATGCTAGGGTGTAGGAAATTGTAGGACCTGGAGCCTTTCTCTCCTTAGACTTCTTATGGAGTAAAAAATTATGCAACAATAACTAATTCCAAACCCTTAGAGTGATAGAAATTTAGGGCTCTAGGGTTTCACTAGTTACTATATCAATTAATGAAAAGATTGGAAAATAAAAAGTAAGAAAGTAGAAACTTAAGTTTTTTACTTCAAGGATTAAATACACCATGAAATTTCATAATATTGTATGAGAAAATAAAACCATACAATAAACCATTCAATAGATGACAAAATGCAGATTTCACTTTACTTGCACCAAGAATAATCATGAGAATACCATCCAAGATCACCATAAAACTTCCAAAATTGATCCAAGTTGAAAAATCTAGCCTTAAACAAGAGTGGCGCCTCACAATTTAAGCCAATAATCCTAATAGAGTGAAAATTTAAGACCTCATGTCTCCAAGGAAAAGTTCTTAAGTAAAAATGAGAGTACTTTATGTTTATTTATACAAAATTTTGACCTTTAATTAATTTTCAGGTCAAAAACAAGGCTGACCTACCCAATTTAGAACAAAATTCAATTTTGACATAAATAAAATTAATTTTCATCTAGAAACACCTCCAAGGGTGATGTCATGCCCCTCTAGGGTGACATTGATCCCCATAAGTGAAATGTTGGGTTGGAAAAGTGGGGTGCTTGGCCTCGAGAAGTCCCAAATTATGCCCCCATGTGCCACCATGCTCACAAATGCCTCCAAAAATGAAACCCTAGCTCTGGGTGATGTCTACAACTATGATGGAGATGTTCAGGGAACTTAAGGGATAACTTCCATGTGGGAAGATCAAGGTCCCTTGGGCCTAGGTCTACTAGGGTGCCTCCAAAGAAAACATCACTCTTTCTCTTGGTGCAAGTCTTGAATTTCTTCTTACCCCTAGCTAGGGTTTCATCATCCATCTGTGGGATTTAAGCCCCCATGAAGGTTTGAGCTAATCATTCCCTCATGTGTACCTGTCCACCGAGCAAGGTTCGGTAACAACAATAAGTAAGTCCTCCAAGGATTCATAAGTCATAAGGATCATAGCATGTAAATCACATCCAATAATTAAATTACCCAAACATGTGCATCAAACCCCCCTTAACCCAGATAAATTTTCAAAGATGTTATGCAATTTGACAAGTTAGGTTTGGAGAAGGTCTTAAGGTGTAGTATTTTCCTAACCTCTCTTAATTTTGGGATGTTTCCCAGGTGGGGTCTAATCCAGGTCATGCAAGTGTATGAGGTGGAATGGGGTAGATGTTTGGGCATGGGTTTCATGTAATAATAGGTAAATATAAATTATTACCTATGGGTGCCTTTTTATAAGGTTATATTCACCTTCTCATAAACAATTTTTTCCTATCACATTCATTGGCTTTTATGCTTAGCTTTATTTATTTTGATATTTTTCTCTTGTGCTTCAAGGAAATAGTTGAGGGCCACTGTTTTGGCTTGATGACCAGAGGTGACAATGTTATCTACAAACATTTCATGAAAATGAGAAGGTTATCTTGTGATGAGACCCCCTTTCTCTTTTCCATGCCAACAAGAGCCGCTACCCTAGTTTGGTGACTAGATAGATGGTAGTATCATTTCACTACATGTCCATGGTCATAATAGGCCATATCATGATGAGACCCCCTATCCATAAACTAATACCTTGAGTGCTTATGTTATATTATGGGTCCCCTTTTCTTACTGACAATATTTTCACTTATTTCTCATGGATCCTTGGGTGAAGCATATCAAAGGTTTCAAAATGTTCCTTTAACTCTTTCCAATTACTTTTACCCTCTGGGCCTTTACCCCCTTCTTCCCACGAGGTAAGGTACGACCCTTCCTAGTGTAGTCAATCCCAATTCCCAAACAAGGATAGGGGAGATGAAAGGAATAAATATGGAAAATGGTAAGTATGGAGGGAATGGACGATGACCTTTCACAAATCCACCCAACAGAAACCCATCCTAAAGGGAAATGACTTTACCATGGAATATTGTCACCCCTCCAAGTATGAACAAGGAAAAGAGCATAATTTCCAAGCAAACATCATGAAATGAAGAAGGATTCAATACAAAATATTTAAGTGCTTCAAAAATCATAGAGATACATACCATGATACCCGAAATCATTACCTCATGGAGAAATACCCATAGTTACTCCAAGACCAAGCTGGTGGGATGGATATTCCTAGTGGTGATAAGTGGATTGCAATGATGAAAAGAGTATCCCTCCAAGGCCATTCCAAAGTCGTCTGGCTCTTGATAGTCCATGTCTAGGACCTGTGGGCCTTGAGACATGGTCTCATTAGTTATCCCTAGGCTAGGGGATAACAGTACAAAATTGAAGAAGCCTGCGGCCACACTTCCAACTGAGCCGAAATCAAAAGAAATTTTGTCCAAGACTTTGAATTTAATCCAGTAGAGGAAGAATTGAAAGATGCAATAGTTCAAATGAAAATATTTATAGAAATTCCTTAACCAACTCAATATAAAGAAAAATAAAAGATGTTAGTCGATGGAGGATCGACATCGACTTGCAATTTTGTGTTTGTAGAAAATAAGGAAATCTCGACTGCACAAAGAATTTATATGGAGAATACAAAATGGCCAAGACAGAGCTTCCAATAGAAGAAATACCATCCATCATTGTATAATCATGTGAAATAAGTATTAAGTATAGTCATGGAACATAAATAAGACCAAGAAAAACCCGACTTCCCAAAAAGATTTATGAAAATTGAAGAAGGAGAATGCCATCTCGACGAAGAAAATCCACTAGAATGGATGGACGCATAAATAAGAATGAAGGAATTCGACATATCAAATGGTGGTCAACCAAAAATGGTGAAATTAGTTGATTATTGGTGTAACAAGAAAACAACTGACATAGTCATTCTATTAAAAGAGTATTAAGATGTTTTTGCATGTGACTACAAACACCTAAAACGAATTGTAGAATAAATGGGTGAAATGAAGATCAAAATGATTATGGGAGTGAAGCCAATTACAAAATGACCATACAAGTTACAACATAATTACAAACCGATCATTCAAAAAGAAATCGAAGGAATGCTATAAGAAGGAATTATTTATCGTATCGACAAGGAAGAATGGGAAAGTCCCATGGTGGTACAACCAAAGAAGCATGATCCAAAAAAGTTAAGAATTTGTGTTGAATTTCGGGGAATCAATAAATAAACTATGACAAATCTATTCCCCACCCTTTTCTTTGATGAAATCATAAATGAATCCGCTGGTCATGAATGTTATTCATTTACTGATGGATTCTTAGGATATAACTAGGTGCCAATCGCAAAAGAAGATCAACAGAAAACAACTTTCATGTTGGAATTTGGATCTTTTTCCTATAGAGTAATGCCATTGAGACTGAATAATGCACCAACATTTTTTTCAAGAATAGTGGTCAAATAATTCCAAGAGTACATCTACAAAACCATGGTTTCATACTTCAACGACTGGACAATCTATAGTCTACTTAGAAATCACATACAATGGTTTTGACTTATGTTAGAATGATGCAGACAAATTCAACTATCACTAAACATCAGAAAATTCATATTTTCCACACCTATTGGAATCCTTCTAGGAAAGGTGGTATGTAAATATGGGGTGAAGGTCCACATGGCTAAGATAAATATTATCCTTTATCTAAAACCCCCCTGTAAATAAAAAAACAAATCAAAATTCTACTGGTTCATACTGGCTATTATAGGAAATTTATATGCCACTACTCAGACATCACCCTCACATTGGACGAGCTTCTATGAAAAAGTATTTCAAATTCAAATGGAGACAAGACTACCAACAATCCCTCTAATTTTTAAAGAAGAAGTTGGTTGAAGCACCCATTCTCAAATTTCCATAGTGGTCGAGAAATTTTTATGTCCGTGTCAATGCATCGAATGTAGATGTCAAGACAATTCTATCTCAACCATACTATGACACAATGGATGACCCAAATGAATATGAAAGTAGAAACTAAATTAACCAGAAAGAAACTATTCGACTATGAAATTATAAGCATTATCAATGACTTTTGCACTACAAAATTTCTGTCATTATTTATTGGCAAACCCTTTCACATATTTCACAGACCATCAAGAACTAAAATTATTGGTCAATAGACCATTCCATCAAGTCAATATCCGTCGGTGGTTACTATTATTTCAATAATTTGAATTTGATGTAATCATTCAACTAGGGAAAAATAATGTTCGACTTGATCTCCTGTCATGACTAGAAACATGAGAAGATCTAATAGGAATAGAGGATAACCTCCCATATGCACACTTATTTAGAGTCGAATAACCACCTAAGTATTTGGAAGACATTTCCAATTTATTAGAATAAGGAAAGGCCCTAGAGGACCTCCCGAAAAACAAAAATAAAACTCTAGCCATGAAAGTTGCACCATTCACAATCATTAAGAGATACTTATACAAAATGGGAATGGAGAATGTGTTAAGAACATGTGTTCCAGAACATGAATGGGAGGATATCATCAATGAATCCCATGTAGCAGTACCTGGAAGAAATTTTCAGGCTGACACAACAGCCATGAAATTATTACAAGTAGGTCTGTCGTGGTCAAATTTGCATAAACATTGTCGGGATCAAGTTAAAAAATGTGATAGTTGTCAAAGACTTGGACGAACCTTGTGGATAAATGAAATTCCACTAAGTTCAATAAACCCTAATAGATATTGCAAAACCTGGGCTATTGAATTCATTGGGCCCATCCCATAGAGGGAAAGAAGAACTAGTGCCAAGTACATAATCATTACGGTTGAGTATGTGACTAAGAGGGAAAAAGATGACTCGGTGAAATCTTGTACCAAAGAGGTAGTAACTAAATTCATCTATGAGAACATCATCACAAGATTTGGTTGTAATTTGACACTAATCAATGACCAGGGAACTCACTTTGTAAATGAAACAAATAAATTTATGTTGTGAAAATTCTTAATCGACCATAGAAAAATGGCAGCCTATCACCCATAAGCAAATAGGGCAGTCAAATTGTTTAATAAAATATTACACAAGGGACTTATAAATATCTATGGAATAAATAAAGATGATTGGGATGATAAGATTCCCACAATCCTATGGGTGTATAGATCAACATTGAAAAGATCGATTGGACAAACTCCATTCAAGCTAGTCTATGGCCAGGACGTTGTGATCCCACTACAATTTTGGACTAATTCCGACAGGGTCGCAGCTATAGAAAAATTCAACAAGAGAAAAGAATTGAACGAATGACTATACCAATTAAACAAGCTGGAAGAAGAGAGGTTAATAATGATTCATCACCAAGAGGTTCAAAAGCAACAAAAAAAAGCATGGCATGATCGTCACTTAAAAAAAAGGATATAAAATATGGAGACATAGTCTTACTGTATGATAGTCATATAAAAGGAAACCCATAAAATTGGAAACAACATGATTGGGGCCTTATGTGGTGGAATAAATTCGACCAACTGGAGCGGTCCAACTCATAACCTTATTGAGGAATCCATTTAAGAAACGAATTAATGGGGTTTGTTTCAAGAAATATCAAGTATAAAAATAAAAGAACCCTGTTGGCAAATTTTAGGAGGGAGTTTCCAACAAGAACCAACTAAAATAACTAATCAAACTTATAAGAAATAAAACTTTCTTAAAATTAATAAACAAAAAAGAAAGTTAGAAAAATTCAAGTATAAAAAACTGAAAAGTTAAAGTATTTAAAGAGTAACCATAAAACTAAAGGAAAAGAAGAAATAAAGTAAAATGGAGAGAGAAAGTAGCCTGTGGTCAAGCCCGAGACAAGGTAGCAGAGGATATTCTCGACATTCTACACATTCAACTAACTTAA
>SNQJ01S0164736.1:18040-39214 GCA_010110895.2 Picea sitchensis | reverse complement strand
TATGAAGTACTAACCCACTGCAAGCACATTTTCTAGCTTTGTTTGTCTTGTCTCGCAAACAGGTGCCATCCAGTGGAACAATATCTTCTTTGACTATCTCATCATTGGCAGTAATCTGTGAAAGGGATTCTTTAAACTTGGTCTGTTACCCCTTTAGCCCTTCAGAAACCCAGATTACATAGGGACGTCTCCCTTGGACTAGCCATCCTAAATAGAAAGAGCCCCCCATCGAGGTGACAGTGGGTGGGGAAGCTCATGTTACGCCGGTTTTAAGCCTTGACTCAAGCTACCTAAACCCTTCCTACAAACCGTGCGATAACAGTCTTCACCATGGAAATGGATTAAACACATTAAAAATTTTAAACTATTGTTTCTTTTAATAAATACATTGATGCACCATGCACCATGGGGTATATTTAATTTAAGCATTGTATCAATAACAACACTCTGTCAAAGAAAATCATAAGCAAATCTCATGACTATGCATAGCATGTTATCTCACTATACATAAACAAGTGTTGCATGGCAGCGTAGTTTCTGTCGGGTTGGAATGGGAATAAAGGGATGGGGGAATAAGTAGCGGGGGCAAATGGAAACTGCAGCAAACACGTGGAAAACAACATGAAGTATAGGTGGTATCCATGCAGAAAATGACACGTGGATCCTAGAGCAATTATGGCATTGAAACCATTTAGTTTTTTAAAGTATTTTCATTATAATTATATTGTGTTTTGCATAATCCATCTTGTTTTTATTTTTACCAGTAATACACCTTATCTCTTCAATGTATTTATGAAATTTATTCATAATGATTTATGTATACTTCCAACTGGTTAGAGTTATGTACAATTTTTATAGTCACTTCTTTAAATATATCATCTGGCTTCTGTGTCTCTATATGTGTTAGAATAAATAAAGCTATATGCGGTGGAAAAGAAACAAA
This sequence comes from Picea sitchensis, assembly GCA_010110895.2. Lineage (NCBI taxonomy): Eukaryota > Viridiplantae > Streptophyta > Pinopsida > Pinales > Pinaceae > Picea > Picea sitchensis. Next base: position 38,271 of record SNQJ01S0164736.1, on the reverse strand, counting down.
AATACTGCGTTCTTATAGATGTGGTACTCCTCTATGAGTTTTTCCTGTGGCATGTATAGTTCAAATGTGGGACTGAGAGAATATATGTCCCAATGACTTGAAGCAATACAAAACGATAGAAAATGTTTTGTTTGTTTTTTTGAAATAAATGTTTCTAGAAAATAGGACCAGGAATCACACACATTAAAAATTCAAATTAAATAAACACAATCTCTTGGCATTCAACATAGTTGAAGATAAAAATTTATGAGCACATAAAAATAAAAGAGGATGATCGGCATGCATAAAGAGAATTAATTTTGCATTTTGGAAAAAATAGTTTTCTTTGAAATATATCAAAAAATAATATTGTCTGCTACATATTCCTGGAAATTTAAATGTGTTTGTCATATAGACTGGGATTGGGGCTCCCGCGGACCATAAAAGAAATAAGTACAAGAAATTGGACTACAGACCTAAAAAAGTGGGCGATGGTAAAGAGCAAGACCTAAAAAGAAGAAATCGTAAGTTATCAGTATTTGGTTAGACATTTCTATTTAAATAGGTGGAATAGCTGGATTGATAAACAAAGCATGATGTAATCAGTATAACTTACACTGATGGTATATATCCCCCCCTTTATTATTTGTTTGTTGATGGTTTTTTATTGTTGTCGTCGACGGCTACTAGAATCGTGTCAACTGCATGTTGTCTTTCGTCGGTGAGCTTTTTGATTGCCCTTTGGAGCCATTCTTCAATGTAACCTCTCATGGGGGGCACGTTGATCTTATCCCGGATTTTTATGTTGAAAAACTTATTTTCTAATTCCCTTAGATCGATAGAAAGATTATGCAGAGCCTGATCAATTTCTTCATTTTGTACCGAATAGTCCACTAGCCAGTTGTCCACGTCATCTTCACCATATTCAAGGATGTTGTAAAACTTTTTTAAAGACAACCCCTTAAAAATATCAACGTGTTCATCGAAGACTTGCTTGGTTAAGGGCAAGGAGTTGACGATTAAGTTGGGGTCTTGGACCTCATTGTTACTTTCGGCTAAGTCTATTTCAATCAACTTTCTGAATAATTCTTCTTTCTTTGATATGGCTTGTTCACATGATTGGACAATGAGATGCAGGTTCTTCACTTTCTCTTTCCAGCATGCATTTAATTGAGTAATCCGGTTTGGGGAGGGGAGATCTTCTTGTCTTCTTCTCATATCTGTCATGTTGTTGACATAGATGCCAAAAGGGATGACCGTCTCTATATTGAAATGTTCTTCATTTTTTAAATCCGCCTGCAAATGTTTGTGCAAAGTATGTGCCCTCGTTCCAAGGGAAGCCATACTTTGTGATGTTTCCCAAGCCTAAGTAATCAACTCCATTCTTTTCTTGATATTCTTCTTCACGTAGCCTCTACACGATGCGAGGAGGCTGGAGAATCCTTTTAACTTGGCTGTAGGGGTGGCATGCATGGTTATTGCTAAAGGACTGGCAAGCAATGGGATAGGAATCAAAGCTTCCTCAAATTCCTTGACTATGTCCTTCAGTCTGGCATTCTTGGCCTCAATGCCTCCAATGGAATCATCAAGAGCATCTCTGGTTGCTCAGTGAAGTCGGGAGATTTGGGACAACCACATGTTCCTAAGGTTAATCTCTGAACGAGATTTTCCTTTCTTATTTTTTACATCTCTCTTTTCAATAATTAAATTTTTAGACTCGCTGTCAAAAACAACGCTCTAGAATACGAAGGATTCATCTTCGTCAAAAGTTTAGTCTCAGCTATTTCCATTGGGGGACTATGGTGGATCGTGTCCTCAGGCTGGTCAACATTGTGGAATACGCTATCCAGATCAGTCTCAAGTTCCATGTCCTCACTTTCAATTTCAGGCTCTTATGCTTGCCCTACAACGTTTTTTCTCTTCTTCCTCACAGGTAGCTTGTGAGAACTATCAATTTTACCACAAGGAGGGTTCTTATCTCCTCCTTCATTTGAAGAATTATGGGTTGTTTTCTTACTAGGGTGGGTCGTTGAAGTGATTCTCTGGGATGTCGTATTCTTGGGAGTGGTAGTCGCGGATTGAACACTCTTCTCACCGGGGTCTTTTCCCTGTTGTTTGTACAATTCAGTGGTACTTTGTAATGTCTCTAGGTCACCAGTGTCAGAAGCAGGAGTGTTGTCGTCATTGTCTTTGTCTTTGTTCAAGTGTGTTTGGATAAAAGAATTGTTGAAGTCAACTGCTAGTAAATGTTCTAAAAAAATCCCATTAGGGTCGAACCCTCTTAGCCTTTCAACATATCTTAGGTTCAAGTTGTTGAAATGGCCTGCGAATTCGTCAATTTTGTTGACGCTCCTGAACACGAAGTCCCTGACTTTCCAAGGCAGAGGAATGAACTTTTTTTTTCTCTTCTCATGGAATAAATGCAACCAGTAGTTGTATTGCCTTGCTATTTCTATAACAAACATTATGTCTATGATGTGAGATGGAAGGAAAGCGGGATTTTCCTTGGAGCCAAAAATCATTATCACACTATAATTCTCCATTTGTTCAAGTGTCCCCTTCCTGTCCAAAAACTTGGTTGCGTGGTCAAACATGCAAGAAGCATCCTTTCCTAACAATAAATCTTTGAAAACTGAGACAAAGTCATTAAAAACCTCATAAAAACAATGGGAGGTTTGTGCCTCCACAAGGCCTGGTACCAGAAGATTACTGGGTCGAATTCGCAGTTTACCTTCTTGGACACAGAGAGTTTTGGAAACGGATAGCAATGCGCTACCGCGACAACCAAGTAGGATGACATATAAAATTTCTTCTCCTCTTTGAATCGTGACAATTGGGAACAGATTTCCATGGAAATTAGCTTCCCCCAATCAAAAATGGCTTGTTCTTTGACTGTGAAATACAAAATATAAAGAATCATGTGGGAAATACTTGTTGTGGATTCTTGTCCCGTTATCCTTGTAAACAGCTAGTTATCCTTGTAAATAGCTAGGCAATTTCCCAAAATGGATTTCTAAATGAACTAACCTGCAAGCTTGTGATATCTTCAGGAACTGACGTCGGGTCCTTCAGGAACTCGGGCAAGAGGTCCAACCCGTTATCATGTTTTTTTAGGAACTGCTTGAAGTCTTCTCCTCTGAAGGTCAATGTTGGCTCTGGCAATCTTAACATCTTGCGGAAGACCTGAGGTGACAAAAAAACAGGATAGTGGTCCCGCAGTGGAATAATTCTTTGGCCTGAAATATATCTCTCGGCGCACCAAGAAACCACCTCCTTACAGTCAAAAACTCCAGGGACACATCCTGCACGAGTAATTCCAGAGGTCCAAATTACTTCGTCATGGGTGGAAGAGGATGGTTACTAAGAGTATGCCTTGGACCACTGGAAGTTCTAGTCCTCACACTCGAAGATGTTCATTGTATCTCCACAGAACTGTTGTCGAGTTGGTACCATAAATTTACGAGAACGTCTGTTTTCTCTAGACAATGCTTGAAATGAACAGTTGGAGGTGATAATATAACCCTCCACAAATGTTGGTCCAATGCATGTGAATGGAAGATCTCCTCGAGCCTTTTGCTCATTAATGACAATGTCTACGGTTGTTGCATGACGAGTTGTTAGCATTAAAGCTTAGTAATTGCATACTTAGAAGTGTGAAGGTGGCGGGTACGGCGAAGAGCAATTAAGGATTGGAGGTTTCATGAACCTGCCAACTCGACGACCCTTGAAAGACATTCCATGATGTTTGAAATGAACACTCTGAAGGGATAATATAACCCTCCACAAATCTTGGTTTAATGCGTATGAATGGGAGATCTCCTCAAGCCTTTCGCTCATCAATGACAATCTTTACAGTTCTTGCATGATGAATTGTTAGCATTAAAGCTTATTAATTGCATATCTAGAAACAAGTGCAAAGGTGGCGGGGACGGAGAAGAGCAATTAAGGAATGGCTAAGTATGAAAAGCAGTCGGACGGGCTTCAAAATAGGGTTACAAGGGATACTCGGGAGAGGTGAGGGCTCGACGGCCAAATTGTATGTCTCGGAAATTTCAAGTGCAAAACACGTAAAACGGAAGAGAGCATGATGGGGCAGTCCAGCGGTTAGTTTGTATATCGCGGAATTTCGGGTGTTGTTTGCAAGTCGCGGAACAATGGAAGCGGAATCTTGAACTCGCATGTCCGGGAACCCACAATCGAAAAAGTGGCTAAGTATGGAATAGGGAAACGGTCGGTCGGACTCGTTTTCGCTAATATATTGAAATTTGTAATAGATATCCCATTACCTGGCAAGATCTTTTCTGCATGTTTCTGGACAAGTTATGTAGGGATAATTAGTGTGACTGTCTCCTCGAGGATTTTACTCATTAATGAAAATCTTTATGGTTGTTGCATGGTGAGATATTAGAATTAGACCTCAGTTATTGCATACTTGGAAAGAAGTGCGAAGGTGGCGGGCACAGGGAACAACGATTAGGAATTGGATATTTTGTGAACTTGACGATCCGTGAAAGAGATTCCAAGAAATGGCCAAGTACGGAAAGCGAACAGACAAGCTTCAAAATAGGGTGACAAGGGTTCCCTAGGAGACGTGAGGCCTTGACGGTCAAATTGTATTTCTCGGAACTTTTGAGTGCAAAATGTGTAACACGGAAGAGGGGATGATGTGGGAGTCCCGCAGTCAATTTGTATATCGCGGAAGTTTGGGTGTTGTTTGTAGGTCACGGAACAATGGAAGTGCAATCTAGAGCTCGCCTTCCCGAGAATCCACGATCAAAAAAGTGGCTAGGATGGAATGGGGAAGCGGTCGGTCGGAGTTGCGATATAAAAGCATGAGTGCAAATGTGAACCCGTGAGTCCGCTAACCCGCGCAATTAGACATTTTCGAAAAAATGACTAAGTAACCAGAAAGTGAAAGTAGAGGGGAAAAAGAAATAGGAATTTGGTTAAGTATAGAAGAGGGAAAAGAAGGGCTAATATATTGAAATTTGTAATAGATACCCCATTACCTGGAAAGATCTTTTTTACATGTTTTTGGACAAGTTGTATAGGGATAGTCAGTGTGACTGTCTCCTCGAGCCTTTTGCTCATTAATGACAATCTTTACGGTTGTTGCATGATGAGTTGTTAGCATTAAACCTCAGTTATTGCATACTTGGAAAGAAGTGCGAAGGTGGTGGGCACAGGAAACAGCGATTAGGAATTGGATATTTCGTGAACCCGCCAACCCTACGATCCGCAAAAGAGATTCCAAGAAATGGCCAAGTATGGAAAGCGATCGGACGGGCTTCAAAATAGGGTGACAAGGGTTCCCCATGAGACATGAGACCCCGACGGTCAAATTGTATGTCTCAAAACTTTTGAGTGCAAAATGTGTAACACAGAAGAGTGGATGATGTGGGAGTTCGGGAGTCAATTTGTATATTGCGGAAGTTCTGGTGTTGTTTGTAGGTCACGGGACAATGGAAGTGCAATCTAGAAATATCTATAGGGAAAAATCTTTGTAATAGATACCCCATTACCTAGAAAAATCTTTTCTACATGTTTTTGGACAAGTTGTATAGGGATAGTCAGTGTGACTATCTCCTCGAGCCTTTTGCTCATTAATGACAATCTTTACGGTTGTTACATGATGAGTTGTTAGCATTAAACCTCAGTTATTGCATACTTGGAAAGAAGTGCGAAGGTGGCGGGCACAGGAAACAGTGATTAGGAATTGGAGATTTCGTGAACCCGCCAACTCTACGATCCGCAAAAGAGATTCCAATAAATGGCCAAGTATAGAAAGCGGTCGAACGGGCTTCAAAATAGGGTGACAAGGGTTCCCCATGAGACGTGAGGCCCCGACGGTCAAATTGTATGTCTCAAAACTTTTGAGAGCAAAATGTGTAACACGGAATAGTAGATGATGTGGGAGTCCGAGAGTCAATTTGTATATCGCGGAAGTTCTGGTGTTGTTAGTAGGTCACAGAACAATAGAAGTGCAATCTAGAGCCCGCATTCCCAGGAATCCGCGATCGAAAAAGTGGCTAGGTATGGAATGGGGAAGCGGTCGGTCAGAATCGTGATATAAAAGCAGGAGTGCAAATACGAACCCGTGAGTCCGCCAACCCGCACAGTTAGACATTTTCGGAAAAACGACTAAGTAACCAGAAAGAGAAAGTAGGGCAGAAAAAGAAAATGGAATTTGGTTAAGTATAGAAGAGGGAAAAGAAGGGGATAAAAGAGAATGGGAAAATAGAAAAACAGAGGGCAATTTTCGTAAGCAGGAATTGGTCTCAAACAAGCTCCATTGTTGGAAAATCATCATTTTCTAGTCCAATATTTTACCCACTTACTTGTTTTCTATTGTGCTTGTACCATTAAAAAGGTTGTGACATTAAAAAGGCTATGAGCAAATGTTTTGCTAAAGATTTGTTTTTATTGCATTGTGGGAGTAATTGTGTTCTCAGATATTATTTTAAGTATTAAACTTCCTGGATGATGAGTTGTTAGCATTAAAGATTAATAATTGCATATCTAGAAATAAACTTATTGTACTGTCAACTTGACCGTAAGTATCACAATGACGAACTTGAATTTTAATATTGTGGTTGATTTCATAGCCCCATTTGACTTCAGCTACCATATATCATTTTTTTTTCAAAATATTTGCGAAGAAGAAATTTGGTAATTTCATTAATAAAGTAAAAGTGTTCAAATAGAGGCCAGGGGATGGACAACTAATAAAATGTTTCATTTTGGAGTAAAGGAATCAAGGAAGCGAAAGGGAAATAAGAGATCGTTTGTTCAGCAAGGTTGAGATGAAAACGAAACTTCCTGGGCAGGGCCCCAACTCGCGCATCGTGAATTTGCTATGTTCTATCTGCATTACGAATAGAATTGAATGTTGGTTTTAAACTGTCTGAAATTCATTTATGTTTTCACAGAAGCCTCATGTGATCGACACAATGTATTGTCATATAATTGTTCAATGCTCCATATTAGATCAAAGTACTTGAGTCAATACAATATTTAAGAATTACAAGACTATCGAACCATGCAAACGAAAAGAGGTGTTAAATCCAGTAAAGAAGCACCAACCAAGATTCCGAGGCAATTTTTTTAATAGTAAATCTATAAAAAAAATAGAGGGCAATATATACTTATCCATAGACATTGGACTGAGTTCTTTGCACCGAAGCATTGAATATATTTGTCATATATACAGATACAGCAGTTACAAAAAAAAAAAAACATGCATACAATTTTGTATTGTTCATCTAGTGCGACAACATGCAGGAGCCATCGACAAGCTCTTGAACATGCATACAAAACTGATTCTCATGTTTTTTTAGGAACTCCTTGCAGTCTTCTCCTCGGAAGGTCAATGTTGGCTACTGCAATTTCAATATCTTGTGGAAGACTTGAGGTGACAAAGAAATAGGAGAGTGGTTCCGCAGTGGAATAATTATTTGGCTTGCAACAGGTCAACAACACTCCTGCTCCTGAGTTGGCGACCTAGAGACATTTCAAAGCACCACTGAATTGTACAAATAACATGGAAAAGGCCCCGGTGAGAAGAGTGTTCGATCCCCGGCCACCACTGCCAAGAGTACGACATCCCGCAACATCGCTCCAATGGCTCATCCTAGTAAGAAAGAAACCCAGAATTCTTCAAACGCAGGAGGAGATAAGAACCCTCCTCGCTGTAAAATTGATAGTTCTTACAAGCTTCCCGTGAGGAAGAAGAGAAAAAATGTTGTAGGGCAAGCGGAAGAACTCGAAACTGAAAGTGAGGACACACCAAGAGACCACCTCCTTACAGTTAAAGACTTCAGGGACATAGCCTGCACGAGCAATTCGAGAGGTCCAAATTACTTCGTTCTGGGCGAAAGGGGGCCAAGAGACCGCCTCCTTACAGGCAAATACTTTAGGGAAACATGTTGCACGAGGAACTCCAGAGGTCCAAATTACTCTGTTTTGGGCGGAAGGGAATGAGTAGTAGGAATATGCCTTGCACCACTGGGAGTTCTAGTCCTCACCCCCTAAGATGTTAATTGTATCCAGAGAACAGGAGAGTGGTCCCGCAATTGAATAATTATTTGGCTTGAAATATATCTTTGGGCGCACTAAGAGACCATTTCCTTATAGCCAAAGACTTCAAGGACACGGGCTATACCAGGGACAAATCCAAACCCAATCCAAAAACCTTAAAAAATGAAAGGAAATGATACATATCTAAGGGTGAGGACCGTCATCCAAGCCAAGAGACTCAAACTCTCGAGCTGCAAAGCGACTATTGCGTTCAGGGTCGGTTTATTTTCTGAAACCCCTTCCTTTGGTCTTGTCAGGGCCACCATCGTCGAGCCAGTAAGTGCCCTCGTTATGGTGGATTTCAATTTGGGTGCAAGAGTGGGAACAGTGTCTACATTGCCATCATCCATCGTCGTATCATTATCCATCAGACCATCTTCTTCTGGCTCGAAATCGACCGCATCAACCTCTGCATCGGCCATCAACACAGGGGGGGTTGCCTTGGAATTCGTTGGCTTGAAATATATCTCTCGGCACACCAAGGGACCATCTCCTTCTTTGCTTCTGGGCGGAAGGAGATGAGTAGTAAGAATATGTGTTGGACCACTGGAAGTTTTGGTCATCGTTCCCGAAGGTGTTTACTGTATCTGGACGGAACTGTTGTCGAACTGTTGCCATAAGTTAATGAGAATGTTTGTTTGCTCCAGATGATGTTTGAAATGAACATTCGAAAGGGATAATATAACCCTCTGCAAATCTTGGTTTAATGTGTATCAGTGGGAGATCTCCTCGAGCCTTTCGTTGATCAATGACAATTTCTACGGTTCCTGCATAATGAGTTGTTACCATTAAAGCTTAGTAATTACATACTTAGAAAAAAGTGTAAAGGTGGCGGTGATGGCGAAAAGCGATTAAGGATTGGAGATTTCGGGAAGCTGCCAACCAGACGATGCGCGAAAGAGATTCCATGATGCTTGAAATGAACACTCGGAAGGGATAATACAACCCTCCGCAAATCTTGGTTTAATTCGTATTAATGACAGATCTCCTCCAGCCTTTTGGACATTAATGAAAATCTTAACGGTTCCTGCATGATGAAATGGCCAAGAATGGAAAGCAGTTGGTCTAGCTTCAAAACAGGGTCGTAAGTTATACTCAGGAGACGTGAGCGCCCGATGGTCAAATTGTATGTCTCCGAACTTTTGACTACAAAATGTGTAACACATAACAGGGCATGATGAAGGACTTCAGCGGTCAATTTGTATATAGTGTAACTTCGGGTGTTGTTTATAGGTCGTAGAACAATGGAAGCACAATGTTGAGCAAGCCTGGTCGGGAACTAGTGATGGAAATAGTGGCCAAGTATGGAATGGGGAAGCGGTTGGTCGGACTCGTGATATTAAAGCATGAGACATATTTGGAAAAACGAGTAAGTAACCAAAAAGGGAAAGTAAAGGAGAAAAAGAAAGAGAAATTCGGTTGTCAATTTGTAGATTGGGGAAGTCTGGGTGTTGTTTGCAGGCGGCGGAACAATCGAAGCGCAATGTTGATCCCACCTATCCAGAAACCCACAATCCAAAAAGTTGTTGAATATGGAACAAGGAAGCGGTCGGTCGGACGGACTCGTGTTATAAAAGAATCAATGGAAATTTGAACACATGAATCTACCAACCCGCGCACCTAGACATTTTTCAAAAAACGACTAAGTAACCAGAAAGGGAAAGGAGAGGGAAAAAAGAAAGGTGAGGGCAATTTTCGGAAGCGGGAACTAATGTTAACAAAGCCCCTTGATGGTCTTAACAGTAACTATGAAGTGCATTAAATAGGTGAACATGCTCTTCAATCAAGGAATAGAGAAAGTGAGGCATGGTTATACTTTCTAGGATGTGTTTGCATAAGAGAAGCATCAAAAAGCGACAGGAAAATCAATTTTGGGATGTTCAAGTAAAATTGTTCTATTGTCAAATTCACCGTAAGTATAACAACAACGAATTTGAATTTGAATTTTTTGTGGTTGATATCATAGTTTCATTGGACTTCACATGGCATATATCCTTTTATTTCAAAATATTTTTTAAGATGAATTTTGGTAATTTCATCGATAGAGTAAAAGTGTTAAAATGAGCTACATATTACATTTGCTTCACAGAGCTTACATTAAAAGGCAAAGCAGGTCTGGTATATTCTTTAAGATCATAAAAAAACCACTAATATCTTGAATGTATCATCCAGCCATAATTCATAAATCAGGCCCATGAGAACCTTAAACTACAGCACAAAAGCACATGAACAAAAGTCTACCAAACACAAGACAGGACAAAACCAGTGGAGATTGGGCATTGTATCCCATCTATAACCAAATCCTCAAATGGGCACCAAGAAATTTGTCGATTACTATATTACCATGAAGCAAGATCACTATGAACATTTGCTTTTGATAGTACTATGAACCAAGATCACGGTGACCTGACAATGTTCTAACATTACCAGTTCTAGAAAAGAGTATCAACACTTAAATTAATGGAGTTTGATTTATTCACAGTTGGATACTTTGTATGAGGTTTTTCCTCATGCTTCTCATCTTGGACTGAACAATCTTATGTGCTTTCAATTCATTGGGTAGCACAGACAGATACACATGGGATTGTTTTGTTTCCTGCCAACGCTTGATATGAAAGTTTTTTTTTTTTGCTTCAGTCGATATGCAGTATGGCATTGTCCTCATTTAATGTAAATTTGTTATGGATTTGAAAGTCGCGTAGCATGTAGACATTGTTTGTCTTTTTCTACAGTTATACTTCATATGGAAATTCTTCTAACCAAGGAAGCACATCTTGTAACAGAGGTTTTCTAATTGTACAATGTACGATTGTGTTGTTGATGGTTCGGATCGCAGCGTTGAGGCAATGTCTATATATATATATAAGGGGATTTTTTATTGCATCGTAGACAATCAATTGTACCATCATTTATGAAAGCAGAGGCATAAGTAGGAGAGTTTTATTTGGCACATACAGGCTCAAAGGGGTTCGAGTATGCATTCTCTACAACCAAAACACCCTCAACCTGCGCACGTGAGCATAATAGTTAATATATTGAACAATATAATATACAATTGTATAACAAAAAAGCTGCAGAAAATTGGTCAAGGCGATTTTTATGAGCAAAGTGTGGATGGAATTGTAGATGTATACGCACAACAGTTGTCGATCTAGTGAGTTTCTTGAGATCCTATACTATGTTTGTTCACAATTCTGTTACAAATGTTGCTTAGGTTGTGCGAAAGATCCTTTTTTTAACATATATTTTCTTTGTTATATTTTTGAAGAGCATAAGTGAAAATTTTCCTCTATGCAATTGTTATTCCATTGAGGAAAACAAATTTGAATAGGTGTTGAACAATTGCAGTTGCAACATGGAACAGTGTAATAGTTGTGTAACATAACTGAGATATATGAACATGTGAAAGTAAAGGACAAAATTGGATATGGAGAATGGTATTATTGCCTTGTTGTTGTCTGACTCTTTATCTTTTATATGGACAATGTATTGCGAGCCAAGTTTTTTCGCGAGTGTGACAGTTGCACCAATGGTTCTGATTGGGTAAGTGTCGTTCTGTGCAAGTTGGTTGATTGTTGTGTCCAGTATGAAACGATATTCTGAACAAATCGGGGGAATTTTTTCCACAATACTTGTTTCATTGAGCAATATAATTCAATCATAGTCACCACGGTCATATATTGTTTTCAGGAATATATTAAAATTTGTAATGGATATCCCATTACCTGGCAAGATCTTTTATGCATGTTTATGGACAAGTTTTGTAGGGATGGTCAATGTGAATATCATCATGGCTTCGTTGTCTGCCATGTCAGCACGCAAAATGCATCTAGTTTTGTTTTCCTTGTCCAAGTAGGTGTTATACACAACCATTATGTCCCCGGCGAACACTTGTCCAATTCGGCGGTTGTTCAAGCCTTCTATCGATAATATATTGGGTGTTATAAGTTTAGACCTGGTGACATCTTTTGAACAGAAAAAGGTAATGTGAATGGTAGTTGTTGACGGGCATAAGTGACACACCATTAACTGGAAGGTCAAATCCGGATCAGGGTTGTCTAAATAACCCAAGCGGTTTGGAATGAAATGACTCGATAGGTTTAATAGCTCTGTTGGCCAACTAAAGTCCTAAAAACAGTAAAAAAAATAAACTAATCTAAAATTATAATTCTAACAAATGATATATTACTTATTAATGTTTATTAAAAAGAAACGTGAATATACAAATAATTATAAACAATCTATATACAGTTTACAAGGTTTACTTGAAATCTTGCAAAAATGAATGTTCATAATAATGTTTCAAAATAAAATAAAGTAAGAACGGAAATCTTTTTTGTTTTTTTATTGTTTAAATATTTTAAACTAATAAATACTAAGCAAATACAATTGAAACAATGACACAGAAACAGTCAAAGCTAATTAATGCAATCATCGTCTCATTCATATATAAACAAATCTGAATAAAAGAAAACAATGCACCTACTAACATTTCGCTAATCAGCAGTACTAAGCTAAATTCATCTCTATGTATTTTTATGAGCTCCCCTTAACCTGTGTCAAGTGTAAACCTATGACAAAAGCAAGCATAATATTTCCTGAAGAAATTCAAGGAAGTGTTTCATATTCTAGAGCGAGTTTATAACAACAAAAAGACAAATAATTATATATCTTGTGACCTTGAAATGTCCAATCACTGAAAATGAAAGAAATTATAATTCTCGAGAATGGTGTTACCAGTTATCTAGCATCATATGTAAACTCAAAATACTTGAATAGATGATCAGTCACAGATATAAACTAAACTAAAAGATAATGAACAATGTAAAGAAAAGCATGATATAAAATATTATGTGCAAAACTGACTAAAGATAATTCAACACAGATAACATTTCACATCAAGAAATTACATGAGAAGACAATGAAAAACATTGCAAAGTTTACATAGGAAGAAAGTCAAAGAGTAAATTGTTTTCTCATATAGTTTCAAACAAAATATGTTTATCATATGGTCCATGACGAACTTTTGGGATAATAGACTCTTAAAGATTGAAAAAATTAATATATAAATGATAGCAATTAACCATGTATTGATAAAATAGACTAAAGCTAATTTAAATCAATGCATAATCAATTATTCAAAGAATATAAAGATATTATAATGAAAATAAAACCATTTTACTCATGGGACAAAAGTCATTAAGCAATCTGGAATTCTATATTCTTCTTTGAAAATACTTGTCCATTCTCCCAAAGATTCCAACCATTCGTTACTCCATTTGAAAAGAAAAAAAGTTTACAAAAGAAATAATATACAAAAGAGAAAGATCAAAATCCTCCTCTCCATTTCTTGGATCTCTTAGGCTCTAAATTTTCTCATATATTTATACAATGAATGAACAATCTGGGCGTCATTAATAATTTCCGCCACCTGAAATTTGTCTCGTAAAGAGACACAAATATCTCTCAAATCATACATTTGTTTGGGAAAATTCCCATGTGTAAACTAAATGGGTCCATTTTGGAGATGGGTTTTCAACCATTTCTTTAAATTTCTCACGGTTTGGCTGCAATTAGTCCAGCAAAATCGTCTATTTGTTCTTGACGCATTTCCAAATTTTATCTGTTGTTGCTCATAAATTTATTTGCAGCAATCTAATATTATTTTTGGATCAATCATCTTGAACGTATTTAGATAATAAAATCAAGCCATGATCAGATCCATACCAAATAACTGATAATAGAAACCTGTGAAATAAAAAGAAACTTAAATTAATAACCTAAAAAATGTGAATAAAACAAAATCTAAAACAATAAAATCAAAAATGAATTTAAACTAACTATAAGTTCTAAACAAACATTGTTTATATTTTCCTTTCAAATATGATCTTAAAAATCTTAAAAATATTAATTTTGGTTTTTCACAAAATCAAACAAATGATAGATAATTATTTTGTTATTATTATTTTTATTTTAAAATGAGATGCAAAATGAAAAAAGAATTTAATTAATTAATCTCACCAAATGATTTTATGAAAATGAAAAACCAACCAAGATATTATTTTATGAAGTATTGAACCCATTATTCAAAATAGTCAAACTTGCTCATGAGCAAAAGAATGAACACATAATCATAATTTAAACGAAAGTAAACAGTTGATAAAAATTAACGTTTTTGTTTAAATTGAGATTTCTATGCTCGTTCCTAAATTTTGACATATACTCTTGTGATGAATATCTCATACTATAGTGAATGTCTTCAGTTTATATCAAAGCAAGCCAAGGTATGGAACTATTTTAAAAGGTTGATTCTGTATCTCATTATAATTATCAAGATTCTAATGGGGGCCCTTTAAATTTTGTAAACATTTAGGGGGAGTTGTTGGGGCACAACAAATGACGACTCACTGGGCGAAGCAGTTATCTATGACCTATTAAAATTTCATCTCATGAAAGAAGAATAAGATTTGGATATAATTTTAAGATGCTTTGAAACAAATCCACTTTAATATTACACAATGTTAAGACTAGCTCAAATTTATAGAAAAATATTAGAAAAGAAGAAAAGAATGTTTTTACAGAGGATTATAACCTGAAGTTGTGTTTTAATCATAGAGTCACGATGTTTATAAAAGGACTTCAATACCGTTGACAGAGCCATTGCTGCCAGTAGGCATCCATAGCCTCGACATGGATGTCATTTAACCCACTCAAATGTTTTAATCTCATCCAATAGTTGTATCAACATGATGTATACTTTCATAAAAGTTAATTTAAAATCATATATTTGCTACCTCTCGACCCGACATTGCTTCGTTGCCAGCAGGCATGTTCAGTACCCCGACGAAGTTGTCTTGGTATCATTTGTGCATTTACCCGCTGCCAATGAACCTGTTCAGTACCCCGACAGGTTTACACACACTTCCCACACATAAGTGATTTCAACCCTCTTATGCCACTTTTAAATAATAATAAAATTATAGATTTATTGATGACAAAGAGAGGAGTGATATTGGAGGTTAATTGCAATACAGGTGAACAATTGATCATATTTTATTTTTTTTATTTGCTTTCAAAACTGGGAGTTTTATCATGGTTTAGAGATTTTAGATTTCGGTTAAGAAATCATCTAGAGAATGGGAANAGTGATCTTTTAAGAACAGGGACGGTGTAAAAAGTCTAAGGATAATCATAATTCCCAAATATCTCGACACATTTCAGGGGTAATACTCTGACAAAGACCGTTTAGGATTTCATAGTACTCAACTGACTTACAAATCAATTATCTGAGCTGAACCTTAACATCAGAAACTGTTTGAAGTATGTCAAATTGCTTTCAAAAACATAAGTCTTGAAATGAATGCTTCCTTCGACAATCGCCCTTCGATCAGAAATATTATTATTCAAAAAGACAAACAAGAAGAAAGTTCAATCAAAGAAAGAAAAAAAAACAAACACACAACAAACTAAATCAGATTTTATTAATGAGATTCAAAATCAGAAGTATATCAAAACAAACAAAATCGAAATAGCAAAAGCACACTTTCAGAAACAATTTTGGCCAAAGATAAACCTGAGATTTGGGATCTACTAACATCCCACTGTAAAACAAAGGAAGAACTAAATCATATAAAATCTCATGTGCAAGCAAGTTCTTTTCTTAAGATAGTGATGCATAAGATGTTACTTTGACCAAGCATTATTATTAAAAATAAAATAGACAAAGAAAATAGAAAAATATTTATTAAGATGAGTGCAGTCTTACTTGTGGCACCTTGAGTCAGGGTTGAATTCAGGTGAATTGATAGTTCAAATTTACTTATCTCTTTACTTTTCATTTTAAAATTTCCATGATGATAATGTGTTTTTGAAAATAAATATTCAACGAAAAGCAGAGAGAAAAGGATTAAAGTGGACTTCCCTGACAACATTCATATTATGGTTCTCTCGGTGTATCCACTTGTGTTTATAACTACATTATTGCAAAAGAAACAATGAGAAATAAAACTAAAGGAGAACTACTCCTAAACCTATTCTAACTACTAAACAAATTGAAATACTAAGTGAACTCATGCTTCCAATGTAACCATCGGAGTAACTTCAATCCTGCATTGAAAACAAAATCGAATATTAGTAACAAGAATGGTAGTGTATCGAAATATGACAAAAATACATCATACTTACCTTTATAATCATCATTTAAAAACAAAGCAAGCATGACCTTACCATTCCCTTGAACATTCTTTTTGTATGAATCCTCCAGTCATTCTGCAATTTTGTCATTATATGCATCACAAAAACATAAAAAAATGTAACTGAGATTGGGAAGCTTGTCAGAGTTATGGGGACCTAACATAACCATCGCCCTAAACCGAAGTGCCCCATCCTCTTGACAATTTTTCATTCGTTCCATATTTTCCCCATCTTAAGGATATAAAAGGAGTGTGTCAAAGTTACTTCCTTAATATCTAAATAAGGTGAAGATAATCGTACCATTCCCTGGAAACTTTTCGAGAGATGAATACTCCAACCAATCTACAATCCTATCATAATACATGTAATTACTAACATGGGATTGTTCGAAAGAATTCACAGACGACAAATATTCATGATGAGAATAAAGTATTAGATTATCATGGAAAGAATCTTGTAAAAAGGTTGGATCATGATTGCGAGAACTTATCGTGATTTCCGATCAGAAAAGAAGTGTCCCATTCTCTTGAAACTTTTCATTGAGCTCAAATACTTCAAGATTAACTATTTGAGGTGAACTAAATGGAACAACCAACATTTTTGAATAATCATCATTGGTAATAGTATTTGGTTGATTATACTTTTCAACCTCAAATAATTGATCGTGGAAAATTTTAGATCTTTCTTTAAACACAAATTGAAATGAATCAATAGAAGATGCAATTTTAGAATCTTTCAAATCATTTCTTGATTTACCCATGGATAATTGATGAAAATAAGAATTAAAACGTTCATGGGCAGAATTATTTTCCTCTTTATCTTCTATTTGGTAATCTCTATTAATTTTTACCTGATTACATAGTGCATAATTCATTCCAAAGTGATATGGAACACATGATTGCATAACATGATGATCAAAAATATATGGGTACAAGGAATAATATGTAGAAGAATTGAGGAGACGAAATGCATCTCTTGAAATGATAGGTATATGCGTTTCGAATTTTGGTTTTGCTCCCTCTCCTTGAATAAACAGATCATCTCTCATCATATGTTCTTTTAAAGAACATGAGATATTTTCCAAGACCAAATTATGTTCATCATAAAAGGGTGAATGTGAGAGAAAATTACCAGAATTAGATGATTCATTACTAGTTTGACCAATGTTTTCATCTCCCGCTAATTGATCTTGAACCTATTCACATGAGTGAGGGAAAGTTTTACTGACAACAAGATTACCAAATTCACATTCCATCTCTTTTACTTCAGAAACAATTGTAATATCTTGGAGAGTTTGGCCACGGTCTCCTTTTAAATTCAAGGTTCCTTCCTCAATAGAAAAATACATTGTTGGCAAAGAAATATCAAAAGCCATAATTGTATCTTGTAAAATGTCATGTTGCTCCTGATCTGCCAAAATGAAGGAAGTTGACAAAAAATTTGGTGCCTTAATGACTTCAAGATCATCATGAACTTTTAAACCATCTTGAGATTGAGTATTAGTACTCAATTCAGATTGGTTAATAATTAATTGATCTTTCTTGTTTGAGAGAGAAACGAGATATTCAAACCATTCATTAATAAGAGGCATTTCTTTCAAAGGGAATCTAGTACAAACATGTATGAACCTAATTGCAAAATCATTGAATGATTCATCATTTTCTTTCCTTAAGCAACTTAATTCTTCACTTAATTCATCATAATCATAATTTTTAAAATCTGATAAAAACTCAATTACAAACTTAGATAAAGAATGAATTGAATTAGCTGGAAAATATTCGAACCAATATTTAACACAACCTCGGAAGGTGAGAGCGAACAATCTACATATGAGATTGAGATCAATGATCTTATTTTTTAATAACATATAAAAAAAGTTAGAAATATGGTCTACTGCAGATGTGTTCCCTTCACCATCAAAGGTGAGTTCTGAAAAAAGATCAGTTGTCTTGTTGGGAATAACTGGTAATGAGACATTGAAAGCATTTTCCAACACAGTGATTTGGGTAGGAGCCATGAAAAATAAAAAAATTGACTCCAAATAGTTAGCTTGTCATCTAACCTGCCTTCTAATGCATTATAAGATGACACAAAAGAATAATTTATAAACCTGGAATTATGACAGGGTGGGGGATGAAACATTTAATCATTAAATTTAACTCAGCCCTCCTTCTAGCGCCATTTGTTGACGGGCGTAAGTGACACACTGTCAACTGAAAGGTCAAATCCGGATCGGGGTTGTCTAAATAACCCAAGCCGTTTGGAATGAAATGACACGACGGGTTTAATGGCTTTGTTGGCCAACTAAAGTCCTAAAAACAATAAAAGAAATAAACTAATATAAAGCTATGATTCTAACAAATGATATATTACTTACTAATGTTTATTAAAAAGAAACGTGAACATACAAATGATTATAAACAATCTATATACAGCTTACAAGGTTTACTTAAAATCTTGTGAAAATGAATGTTCATAATAATGTTTCAAAATAAGATAAAGTAAGAACATAAATCTTTTTGTTTTTTTAATGTTTAAAGATTTTAAACTAATAAATACTAAGCAAATACAATTAAAGCAATGACACAGAAACAGTCAAAGCTAATTAAAGTAATCATCGTCTCATTCATATATAAACAAATCTGAATAAAAGAAAGTAATGCACCTACTAACCTTTCATTGATCAGCAGTACTAAGTTAAATTCATCTCTCTGTATTTGTATGAGCTCCCTAACATGTGTCAAGTGTAAACCTATGACAAAAGCAAGCATAATACTTCCTGAATAAATTCAAGGAAGTGTTTCATATTCTGGAGCGAGTTTATAACGATAGAACGACAAATAATTATATATCTTGTGACCTTGAAATGTCCAATAACTGAAAATGAAAGAAATTTCAATTCTCAGGAATGGTGTTACCAGCTATCTAACATTAGATGTAAACTCAAAATACTAGAATAGATGATCAGTCACAGATATAAACTAAACCAAAAGATAATGAATAACATAAAGAAAAGCATGATATAAAATATTATGTGCAGAACTGACTAAAGATAATTCGACACAGATAACATTTCACATCAAGAAATTACATGAGAAGACAATGAAAAAACATTGCAAAGTCTACATGGGACGAAAGTCAAAGAGTAAATTGTTTTCTCATATAGTTTCAAACAAAATATGTTCATCATATGGTCCAGGAAGAACTTTTGGGATAATAGACTCTTAAAGATTGAAAAAATTAATATATAAATGATAGCAATTAGCCATGTATTGATAAAATAGACTAAAGCTAATTTAAATCAATGCATAATCAATTATTCGAAGAATATGAAGATATTATAATGAAAATAAAACCATTTTACTCACAGGACAAAAGTCATTAAGCAACCTGGAATTCCATATTCTTCTTTGAAAATACTTGTCCATTCTCCCAAAGATTCCAACCATCCATTACTCCATTTGAAAAGAAAAAAAGTTTACAAAAGAAAAAGGATCAAAATCCTCCTCTCCATTTTTTGGATCTCTTTGGCTCTGAACTTTCTCATATATTTATACAATGAATTAACAGTCTGGGCGTCACTAATAACTTCCGCCACCTGAAATTTTCTTCGTAAAGAGACACAAATATCTCTCAAATCGTACATTTGTTTGGGAAAATTCCCATACGTAATCTAAATGGGTCCATTTTTTAGATGGGTTTTCAAACATTTCTTCAAATTCCTCACAGTTGGCTGCAATCAGTCCCGCAAAATCGTCTATCTATTCTTGACGCATTTCCAAATTTTATCTATTGTTGCTCATAAATTTATTTGCAGCAATCCAATATTATTTTTGAATCAATCATCTTGAACGTATTTAAATAATAAAATCAAGCCATAATCATATATGTACCAAATAACTGATAATAGAAACCTGTGAAACAAAAAGAAACCTAAATTAATAACCTAAAAATTGTGAATAAAACAAAATCTAGAACAATAA
>SNQJ01S0164735.1:6655-17764 GCA_010110895.2 Picea sitchensis | reverse complement strand
GCAAACTCTACCATGTTGGAGGGCATTCCTCCTTCTCCCATGGAACCCCCTCCAAGTAATGAGGCTATCCTTTTTAATTGGGGACTAATTGGTCCTCGTCTTCCCTCTCACATTCCTTTCAAGACTACAATACAAGTTTTTGGTTGGGACATTCCTTAGATGCTGATAGATGAAGGTGTGTCCATTATTATTTTGTCCTCTATTGCTTGGAAAGATTTGGGTTATCTTAAGATTGTGTTGGTTACACAGAATATGTTATATTTTAATAGAAGAACTAGTCACCCTTTAGGAGTCCTTCCTTAGTTTCCCATAACTTTATAAGGGAAAAATGTATTTATTGACGTCATGGTAGTACAAGGATCCTTGGATTTCAATTTACTTCTTGGGAAATATTATGTATATGCCATGAAAGCTATTGTGTCCACTCTTTTTTGTGTGATATCTTTCCCTCACGATGGAAGAATTGTGACTATTGATCAACTTTCATTCGTTGGCCCTCGCTAAATGGTTCTTATATGCAAATGGCATCTCCCCCGCCACAAGTCAATTATGTGGTTTTGTCTCCCATGCCTTCATTTGCCGATGAATATGAGCCTTTCATTGTAAGCTCAATCTCTTATGACTTAGATCTGGTAGTTGACATGGTGATCTCTTCGATAGGGCTATTAGTGCTTGATCTCCTTACCCCTGTTGCATCCCTCGACATGGTGTCCTTCCAAAGAGAGTTTCTTTTGTCAAGTGAAGATCTCTTGGAAGCCATGACCAAGTTTTTTCCCTTGACATGGTGTCCTTCTAGGGCATTTTTCTCTTAGAAGCCAATATCAAGAAGAGAGTTTTGAGCATGGTTTTATGATTTCAAGCTTGTTAAAAAATGAAACCAGCTGTGAGTATAGTTTTGCATCTTTGTGGCAACCTCATTAAAAAATCAAACAGAGGTTATGGGGATAGTTTTTGTGTCTCTCTGGAAACCTCATTAAAAAATGAAACAAAGGTTAGGAGAATAGTTCTTGTTTCTATTTCAAGCTCGTTAAAAAATGAAGTAGAGGTCTCGGGATTGAACCTAGATTCTTCAACATAGTTTTTTCTTCTTTGTGGCAAGATCATTAAAAAATAAAACAGAGGCTGAAGCATAGTTCTTGTTCCTCTGTCAAGCTTGTTAAAAAATGAAATAGATTTCCCCCCTCTTCGATTGAGTCAAGTACTTCGTTGCATATAGTATTTGAAGCTTCATTTCATCTGCTTGTGTCGCTGGACAAAATGAAGCTTGGGGGGCAATGCTTACAGCCTCTGGACTTCATGTTGAAGTTAAGCCGCTAGATTCTTAAGTTGGGGACTAAGTACCAAGCATCCCTGGATTCTGCGTTGGGAAGTTGCAAGCATAGTTTTCTCTGGTTCAAGATTGTGTAAAAATGAAACCACCTACCTCAAGCATAGTTTCCTCTAGTTCAAGCTTGTGTAAAACTGAAACTAGGTCCAAGGACAAATTTTTTTAGTTTTAGTCTTGTGTAAAAATAAAATCTGTCCCAATCATGGTTTTGTTTTGTTTTAATATTGTGTACAAATAAAAACAATCCCAAGATCAGTGTTTGTTCTTTCTCATGCTCGTAAATACCTGAGAATGTAACCGAGTAAACTTTTATCACTTTTTCGGGCTCGTAAAGGTTATATGAAAAAGGAACCCCTTCGAGTTCCCTTTAAGCTATTTTCTGACTCTCTAAACATGAAAATATTTTTGAGCGATCTTGTTCTTTTCACACTCGTTAAAGTATTTGAAGAAAACATTTTTTGAGCAGTAGATTATATCTTTTTTGGTATCATCAGACTACTTTATGAAAACAGGACATTTTGGAGTTCCCTTTAAGTGTTTTTCAGACTCTCAAAATATGAAACCACTGAGTTTACTTTCTTTGGACTCGTAAAACAAACATCAAAAGGCCCATATGGGACGAAACCACTCCTCCCTAGGGTTCGTTAAACATACTCTGAAGGATGAGCTTATATTTCAAGCATATGTTATCCTCCTCAAGCTTGTGTAAAAATAAAGAGGTACTTGCCAGAAATGGTGGGGGGGGATTTTGGAAAGAAATGTATCTAAACTTGTATTCTATGGAAGAGTCACTTTTTCACATGAAACCCTTTCACCCGCTTTGTGTCTAGGTTGGAAAATTCGCTTGTCTCTTGATCATACTCCTTTATAAGATTACAAATTGGTTTGTGATCCCTATTTTTGAGTCATTGTTTCCAAGACAGTTGGTGTGTCATCAATATGTTCAAAGAGAAGTTCAACCCGGAAAGCCTTCTATTGTGTCGGCCATTTCTGCAGTCCTTAAGCCTTTTATTGCATCAACCATTCCTGAGTCAGTCTTGAATCACTTTTTACTCTGATCTACCTCAAATCATTTTACCTGTTTCGTGTCATTGATGAGGGATACATTAAGGCCCTCCTGTGACGAGTCTTTTCATGTCGAATCCAACTCATTATCCAGGAATAGGACTTAGAAACTAATTGGTACCTTAGAACTTGCATGCCTAAATGGCAGGTCTCCTCACTTTTGACAGTGGGTTTTCATTATTGACCTTTGATTGAGAGATTCTGCCAAATGTTCGACTTCATCTCATTAATTCACATTCGTTGGATTGTACTAGAGTACCTTGAGAGTCATTGAAATTAATGGTGATTTCCCTTGCACTTGATAACGATATACACTAATGACCGCTAATCAAGTGGTTTCTACCATGTTAGACTTCAACACATGTATTTTCATGGTTATATTCGTACTATAGAATGGTGGATATGAATACCCTGGATCTTTTCTGACAGATTCAAGTTGAGGTGGAGTATATTCATATTTTATTGTTGCATAGATCCATTGTGTATGTCTCATGGATATGTTCAAATTTGAGTCTTTAACACATAGATCCACAGTGTATTTTTTGGTGGCTATGTTCAGATTTGATTCATATTGGCATGGATCCACAGTGTATGTTTGGTGGCCATGACCTGTCTTACTTGACATGGATCTTTGCATGTCGACATTTATTCTTTGAGTCATTTGTATTATGAGTATGATAATTCCTACCTCAGTGATGATATATTATTGTACTATATTTCCTTGTTTGTTGGTAGGTTTCCGACCAATGTCTTCCTTGTTCCCAACACACACTCGACAAAGTATTTCAAATATCACTCTATTCTAACTTCATACTTTTGGGGGCTCACCGTTACACATTATTTTCATCACCCCTATGACTGTTAATGATTTAATCCTATCCTTTGGCTTTAGAAGGATCAATGGCCTGAATCCCTGAAGAGAAATGAAGAGACACTTTCCCTCAAAAATGAAATTGTCTTTTCCTTTGTAAAAACCCTATAAAGAAGAATCGTTGCACCTTTCTCAGTGTTAAGGGTGCAATGATATAATATCCTCACAGGATACACCACAGTGGAATGAGATGTCGTCGCAGTTTTCTGAGTGTTGAGGGTGCGACGATTGTTCGTACGAAGAAAAAGAGAATCTTCTTGATTCTTGTAGAAAAAAAGCTTCAAGGGTGAGTTGGATTTCGATCGGTTTGGATCTGAGTCGCATCCATGTTCTCATGGGATCATCCTAACCTCCTCACCCTATCCTTTTCAGCTTATAAAAGGAGAATATTTCTCATGGAAAAGCTAGTTGGCTAGTGCTTGGTTGGTAAATTCTTGAGTTAGCTAGTTCTTAAGTTTTGTATCTTGGATTTTTTGGAGCTTGTATGTTGGATATGAACTTTCCTTTATTAAGATATATTGTGAGTGACTCTAAAATATACAGTCTCGAAATCCATGCAGCATAAGTGTGTTGGAATCAAGGAACTATTGGAAGGAACCTGACAACATCAAGGCATCTGGTTATATCTTTCTTCCACATTATTTAATACATATATACTTTTCTTTCCTATATGAATGTTACTTGTCCATATTGTATGATTCCTTGATCACGTACATAGTTTCATATCGAATAGACTTTGTCATTCTTGTCTTTTTTGGCTTGTGTTTGTTTGCAGATACTTCTCCATAAGCCTTACGATGGAGTTGGGATCACATTGGCAAGGTCAGGTCTACAAAATTTAAAAGGTATGTTTTGGATCCTCTTCTTATTTGATATCTGAAATCTAAGGAAAGTTTAGTATATTGTCTTGTTTTTTTCTAGTTTCGGGGTGAAACTAGGGAGATTAGTTTCTGTCCACACTTACCTATTTTTTCAATAAAAAAGGGCTTGCCATATTGCATGAGTACGGCCCCAATTCCTTTCTCGAAAGCATCACATTCCAATATGAATGTCTTTGTGAAGTCTGGGAGTGCAAGGACATGGGTCAAGCACATAACATCTTTTAAGGCTTGGAAGGCATGATCCACAACTAAATTCCAAGTGAAGGAATTCTTTTTAAGGAGGGAAGTGAGAGGGTCTGCAATATTTCCATAATTCTGAACAAACTTCCTATAATAACCCATTAAACCCAGAAAACCACACAAGCTCTTAAGAGTTTTAGGGTGAGGCCAATCTTGCATAGATTCATTTTCTTAATATCTACTCAGACACCATCCTTGCCGACAATATGACCCAGGTATTCCACTTCTGAGGAACCAAAGGAACATTTATATTGTTTGAGGAAAAGTTGGTTCTTAGAGAGTAGACAGAGAACTTGATTCACATGGAAGATATGGGATGACCAAGTTTTACTATAGATGAGAATATCATCAAATAAAACTAAGACAAAAAGATGAAGAAAATGACGAAAGATGTGATTCATAAGACTTTGGAAAGTGAAAAGAGAATTACACAAACCAAAAGGCATTACAAAGAATTCATAATGACCCTCATGAGTGTGAAATGTAGTCTTTGAAATGTCTTCTTCTTTCATACAGATCTGGTGGTAGCTAGAATGTAGATCCAATTTGGTGAAGTACTGAGCATCACTCAATTCATCCAAGAGGTAATCAATGAAAGGAATGGGGAATTTGTCTTTGATTGTGAGTTTGTTGAGGGCGTGTAAATCAGTACACATGTGCCAAGTACCTTCTTTCTTGAGTACCATGACCAAGGGGAAGAATAGGGGCTAGTACAGGGACAAATAACACCAACTTATAGTAATTCATGAACATTTTTCTCAATTTCATTCTTCTGGGCAAAGGGATGACAATAAGGCCGAACATTGGGAGGAATACTACCTTGGATGAGAGGGATGGAATGATAATGCACACCATAGGAATGGGGAAGTGATTTAGGGGTTGTAAAAACAACTTGGTGGTGGGAGAGGAGTGGAGTCGGGATATAATTCGCGAATGAACTTTTTTGAGGAGATTTTCCATGTGATGGGAACTGTTGATCTCCGGGGAGCCTGTTGTGATGCCTTGGAACTTATATTGTTGTCCCTCATGTTGGAATTGAATGGTGAAGTCCTTAAAATCCATGAGAATGGGGCCTAGAGTGTGTAACCATTCGACACCAAGAACAATGTCACAACCACCCATGTCTATAGAAAACATATGGGATTTCAAGTGATACTGGCCAATTTGGAGTCGCACATTTTCACATCGTCCCCCACATTTCATGGAACCACCATTGGCAATCATTATTTGAAAATTATTGATGACACAGATATAGAAATTGACTTCTTGGGCAATGTGGCGATGAATAACGTTATGGGTGCTACCACTGTCCACAAGGATGATGCCTTTCTGATTTTTTATGTAACCAATTAACTTGAGAGTCTGGGGAGAAAAGAAGCCAGTGAGGTCATTAAGTGAAGTCACTGGGTCAAATTCAGGTGGGTCAGAGGGTATGGTGAGGTCATATGGAGGTGGTAGTTCCTCCACCGGTGGAACAACTACATCTTTGTCAAAAAGATCCTCAGTCACAACCATAAAAAGATTTTGTTCCTTAAAATTGTGCCCAGTAAAATATTTGTCATGACAATTATAACAAAGACCCTTGAGTTGATGTTCATCCATTTCAGCCCTAGTTAATTTCTAGATCTCGAGGGGAGTTGTAGGAGGATAAAAATTAGTGGGTTTAGGGAAAGGAGGAAAGGAGGGTTTGCAGGTCTGGGAGGAGACAATCTGTTGGGCTTCCTTGGCTCGTTGAGTAGATTCCAACCAAGTCTAGGGGCATGACATGAGAACATGGGCATGAATTTCATCTTTAAGGCCACAAATAAAGAATTCCATAAAGAAATCATTGGGCATGCCCTTTGTTTTAAAGGCCAAGTTCTCAAATGAAGAAATAAAGTCTTCCACTGTCCCAAATTTCTTTAACTTGGTCAAACGACCTAAATGGTGGGTGTCAGAGTCAAAGCGGTCATAAATTTTGGCCACAAACTATGTCCAAGCAACATACCCTTGGCATGCCTTCTTTTTCTATTGCCACCATTTCCATCGTTCTAAATCCAGATATATGACAACATAACAAAGCTTGGCTAAATCGTCAATAATTCCATGCAAAGAGAAATAATGTTCCATTTGGGTGACCCATCCTGTGGGATCTAATCCATCAAATTTGTTCACCTCAATTATGGGCGGGTGGAGATGTCAAGAAAAGTGGGTAATATGAGGACCTTGGTAATGGGAATATTCATGGTCATCTTGATAAGATGGTTGTTCAGAAGAAGAATGGTTCTGGAAATGGCCCATGAAGTGTTCAAAGGTGGATTTGAGGCCTTTGAGGTATTCGATGTGGGAACATTGTTCTTTAAGGATATAAAGAGAAGAATTGATTGAGATAATGTTGGTAGTGATATTCTTGATGTCTTCCTTGTTCTGGTGGTTGTCAACAATCAAGGAATTGATTTATTGGGCTCTCGTGGTATCCATTTGGAAATAAGAGGCAAACAATTGCTATAGGGGAAACAANCGATCAGGGAGAAAAGGGGGATCCAATGGGATAGGGGCCAAATAAGGGTGTCGGAGAAGGGTCGGGTCCACAAAAAAAAAATTATGTTAAAAAATGATAGGTATCACTAGGATCTATGCAAAGAGAGGAACCCAATGGAATAGGTCCCAAATAAGTGTGTTGGCCTGAAGAATAGTGCAATGATGAAATTCCAAAACACTATGGCCTGAAGAATACTTCAATGATGAAATTCCCAAATGCTTAACAGGAAGAAATGTGTAGTAATTTCGCAACCCGAATGCAGAAGACATAGTTACATGACAATAGATCTTGTATGTTATGTTTTTGTTTCCTCCCCAAGGGTTATGGTATTCAAGGGTTCTACGGACAAGGTTTTTCCCTGTGCTATATCTCTCTGATATATGTGTGGGATCCAACAATAGTAGTCATCCCAATATCTTAGGGCACGAACTAAGGAGGATATACTGTGCCCTTAGCCATACTACATGACTACCCAGGTACTAGAGAGTATCTTCTCAAGTGTTATTCTTGGTGGCACTATAGAATTTAGGCAGACAATCGATTTATCTATGGAGGGCTTAAGGAGATCTAGGTCAATTCGTATACAGGTGTTGTCTGATGCGCTACCACTCGAAGGGGTAACAATAGGGGTTACAAGGGTGGCCAACATATGTGTGCTTAAGTACCACTTGTATTAATTACTACGTGTATGAATGCCTCATCATGGGTTTATGTGTGTAACAACAGATCTCTGTAGATTTAAGATGTCAAAATACATCTCTACCCTGAAAAATAATTTACCCACAAATTTTTGTCGAGGAAGGTGCTCTGATACAAAGAACATCAACCTCATGTTGATCCTTCTCCTTCTTCACTAGTAAGATCTTCTTTTCCTTCTTCACTTGCAAGGTCATATTTTGTTTCATCTTCTTCGCCGAGTGAAATCTCTGAAGCTAGTAACCCGGTTGATAAGAAGAAGAAGAAAAGGAATATTTTGAAGAAGAAAAATAAGCAAGGGTCTAAACCTCCAACCACTACCATACATGTTGGAAAACAACCAGTTACTAATAATCGTTATAAAAGTGATGATGATGCCAAGATCACCCAAACAAATCATAATCCCTAGTACCCTTGTAGCCTTTGTAAGGGTAGCCATCTTCTTAAGGATTTCCCTAGTTTGTCCAAGGTTATATAAGCATGGTCTACATGCCCTCACCATCCCATGTCGTCAGCCTCTAAACAACATGTTGTTGACCTCCCGTCAACTAGTCAAGATATTGTTGGGAAGAAGAAAAGTAGAGTCAAGTTCCCTCTTAGTTTATGAGGAGGGAGTCATCAAAATCACCTTTTTCTTCATATGGACGAAGCCTCAAAATTACTTGAAGACAATGGACATGACTGATTCCCAGCCTCAACTTTTGGCTTCTTACCACATCCTTACTCTCAACCCACCTATATTTGATAGAATGATCAATATGGTCCCTTTGTCAGTCAATATGGTTGATCAAGTAGTTAATATGGTCACGTCCTTAGTTTATCCAGTTGACAAAGTGGTTGATTCGATCCCATCCTCGGTCGATCCCAATCTCCTGTTAGAGAGTGAAACCTAAGTGGTCGATCCCTTTCCACCCATCGACCCCATTCTCGACTTGGAGAATGAAACCCAAGTGATCGATCTGATCTCGTCATCGGTCGATCCTACTCTTCCGCTAGAGAGTAAACCTGATACTGCCCATATTTTTTCTTTTTGATACAAACTCTACCGTGTTGGGGGGCATTCCTCCTTCTTCCATGGAACCCCCTCCAAGTAATGAGCCCATCCTTTTTAATTAGGGACTAACTAGTCCTCGTCTTCCCTCTCACATTCCTTGCAAGACTACAATACAAGTTTGTGGTTGGGACGTTCCTCAGATGTTGATAGATGAAGGTGTGTCCATTAGTATTTTGTCCTCTATTACTTGGAAAGATTTGGGTTATATTCATATTGTGCCAGTTACGTACAATATGTTATCTTTTAACAGAAGAACCAGTCACCCTTTAGGAGTTCTTCCTTAGTTTCCATAACTTTGGAAGGGAAAACTGTATTTATTGACATCATGGTAGTCCAAGACCCCTTGGGTTTCAATTTACTCCTTGGGAGAGATTATGTATATGCCATGAAATCTATTTTGTCCACTCTTTTTCGTGTGATATCTTTCCCTCAGATGGAATAATTGTGACTATTGATCAACTTTCATTCATTGGCCCTGACTTGACCATCAACTCAATGAACTCCCTAAATGGTTCTTATATGTAGATGGTATCACTCCTACCACAAGTTAATTATGTGGTGTTGTCTCCCATGCCTTCAGCTGTCGATGAAGATGAGCCTTTCATTGTAATATCAATCTCTTACGACTTAGATCTGGTAGTTGACATGGTCATCTCTTCGATAGGGCTATTAGAGCTTGATCGCCTTACCCCTATCGCATCCCTTGACATGGTGTCCTTCCAGAGAGCGTTTCTTTCATCAAGTGAAGATCTCTTGGAAGCCATGACCAAGTTTTTTCCCTTGATATGGTGCCCTTCCAAAGAATTGTTCTCTTGGAAGCCATGATCAAGAAGAGAGTTTTGAGCATGGTTTTATGATTTCAAGCTCGTTAAAAAATAAAACCAGCTTTGAGGATAGTTTTACGTCTCTATGGAAACCTCATTAAAAAATCAAATAGAGGTCACGGGGATAGTTTTTGTGTCTCTCTAGAAACCTCATTAAAAAATGAAACAAAGGTTACAAGAATAGTTCTTTTTTCTGTGTCAATCTCGTTAAAAAATGAAGTGGAGGTCTGGCGATTGAACCTGGATTCTTGAGCATAGTTTTTTCATCTTTGTAACAAGCTCATTAAAAAATGAAACAAAGGCTCGATCATAGTTCATGTTCCTCTATCAATCTCGTTAAAAAATGAAATAGGTTTCCCCCCTCTTCGATTGAGTCAAGTAATTCATTACATATAGTATTTGAATATTCATTTCATCTTCTTGTGCCGCTAGACAAAATGAAGCTTGGGGCACAATGCTTACAGCCTCTGGAATTCATGCTAAAGTTAAGCCGCTAGCTTCTTAATCTGGGGGATAATTACCAAGAATCCATGGATTCTGGGTTGGGAAGTTGCAAGCATAGTTTTCTCTGGTTCAAGCTTTTGTAAAAATGAAACCACCTACCTCAAGCATAGTTTCCTCTAGTTCAAGCTTGTGTAAAACTGAAACTAGTTCCAAGCACGGTTTTTTTTAGTTTTAATCTTATGTAAAACTAAAATCTATCCCAAGCATAGTTTTGTTTTGTTTTAATCTTGCGTACAAATGAAAACAATCCCGAGCTCAGTGTTTTTTCTTTCGCGTGCTTGTAAATACCTGAGAATGTAATTGAGTAAAATTTTATCACTTTTTCGGACTCGTAAAGGTTACACGAAAAAGGAACCCCCTGGATTTCCCTTTAAGATATTTTCAGACTCTCTAAACATGAAAATATTTTCGAGCGATCTTGTTCTTTTCACGCTCATTAAAGCATTTGAAGAAAATGTCTGTTGAGCGATAGACTATCTCTTTTTTGGTCTCATCAGACTAATTTATGAAAAAGGACATTTTGGAGTTTCCTTTAAGTGTTTTTCAAACACTCTAAATATGAAACCACTGAGTTTACTTTCTTTGGACTCATAAAACAAACATCGAAAGGCCCATATGGGACCGAACCATTCCTTCCTAGGGTTCATTAAACATACTCTGAAGGAATCATCCGAAGGATGAGCTTATATTTCAAGCATATGTTATCCTCCTCAAGATTGTGTAAAAATAAATAGCTACTCTCCAGAAATGGTGGGGGTGGGGGGGAATTTGGAAAGAAATGTATCTAAACCTGTATTCTATGGAAGAGTTTCTTTTTCACATGAAACCCTTTCACTTGCTTTGTTTCTAGGTCGGAAAATTCACTTGTCTCTTGATCATACTCCTTTATAAGATTACAAATTGGTTTGTGATCCCTATTGTTGAGTCAGTGTTTCCAAGACCATTGGTGTGTCATCAATATGTTCAAAGAGAAGTTCAACCCAGAAAGCCTTCTATTGTGTCAGCCATTTCTACAATCCTTAAGCCTTCTATTGCATCGGTCATCCCTGAGTCAATATTGAATCACTTTTTACTCTGATCTACCTCAAATCATTTTACCTGTTTCATATCATTGATGAGGGATACA
>SNQJ01S0164734.1:17730-30636 GCA_010110895.2 Picea sitchensis | reverse complement strand
CCAATCATTGAATACATGTAAGAGGGTGGGTGTGAGTTGTCACATCCCAAAGTTATTAGGCACATGGGGGTTGAGTACAATCAGCTTGGGGAAGAGTGTGATTCAAGAAAGGAAATCCAAAGACAGGAAATTCGTATGGGTGGGGACAAGAGTTTTAGTTAGTCAAGTTTTGTGCATGGGAGGCAAGGAGAGAGCAAGAAACATAGATTGAAGTTGATGCAGACATGGAGGGCGAATTCTAGAGAAAGTTGGAGTGTAATTAGAGTGAATTGGAGCTGTAAAACTGAAGAGTCATGTTGATAGGCCTAAAGAGTGAACTCTTGTGTGAATTGCACTAAAACAACAAGTGGTTGTTGTTGGTTTGCTAATAGTTTTCCTAGAAATAGTTTCCCTTGAGTTCCTAGCTGAGAGATTACTAGTTGCATGTGCTAGAGAGACCCTGATAAATGAATGGGATGCCCAAGGGAATGATATCAGTAAAGGGGTACATTCCTTGGGTTGGATAGGTCAAGAGGAAGAGAGTTGATGGAAAAATAGGGATAGTTGTAGGAGAATATCAGTTGGGTTGAGAGTTTTATGAGTTGTGAGAGACCACCCTCTTTTTTGGATTGATACCCTCAGCTCAAGGGTGATTGGCAGTTGAGATTTGGAATATTCAGTCTATGGTTGGGTGGAACGTTCATCCCAAGCAGCTAGTTTCACAATTCTTGTTTAAAGATAAGTGTTTTATATTGTTGTCGTGTTATTTACATGTGTTATTGTTGTACTTTAACTCAGTGTATTTGAGAATGATTTATATGTTGTTGTGTGAATGATTAAGTTGCATTTGTGTTAACTTGGTATGCTTTAGATGCATCTATTTTATGGTTATGGGAAGCAGCTAATTCGGTTTTAATTTTGTAGCTATAAGTTACACGAAATCAGCTAACAGTAAAAGAATCAATTAGTTAGCAGAAATTTCATTTTTATGTTTATTCTGCACCGTAATGTCCCTTGGTTGGGTTGGGGGACGTTACAAATAGTGCCTCTTAAGCCTAAAAAGGAATCAATATTTTTTGTTGTGTTTTTATACTTACTATGTAAGGGACTCAATCCTATGTTATATCTATCTATCTATAGTGTAATTTCATATGTGTTTCCACATCCATTTCTCATGGATTCTTACTAGATAGCGAAATTTTGGACGTTCTTTTTTTAAATGTGTTAATATCAAGCCATTTTAGGGCCATTTTACACAAGTAGATATGAAATTCATTAGAACATCCTAAGGTACTTTTAATAGAGCATGAAAGAGAACAACAACAAAGTAGTTTGAACTGGCCAAAATTTGATAAACAACTCATATCAATTATATTCTTCATGTGAGCTACCACTTAATAGGTAGAATGTCATAGCATGGGAACTTCATAGCATATTTAAAATCCATCATACTTTATTCCTATATAAGTTATCATGGTTTTATGCTTCTTTTAAAGTTTAATTATTACTAGATTATATTTGAGATTCGCCCCAATATTTTACTACCAGACTAGACTAGAAAATAAGATTTTATTCTCAACCAAAATACAAAATTTTGAAGGTTTAAATTTAACCAAATTGTTAAATAGCAATGAAGAGTAGTATCTACTAATACTGTGGTAGTTGCAGGAGGTATTAAACCTCCACGTGTAACCCTGACAAGAAAAGGATATTCTAGGAAGCAAAAAGAAACCCTAAAGCATTGAACATAACCCTAGAAGACAAGAAGCTAAAGAAAATAATTAATGTTGAGTTTTTTAGCCTCCAGAAAGAGAAGTCGGCCCAAACAACTAAGAAAGAGAAGTATAAATACAAGATGCCAGAGCTCATTTGTACACACACAGCTCGCAACCGCAGAAATTTAGTAAGTGTGCAAGTCTGGAGAGTAGTTGCAGATGCAACTACTGCAACTTGTATTTTCGGTTTTAGGCTTGGACTTTCTCTTGGTTATGGCTGAAATCATAAAGCATATCACTAACATGCTCAGAAAATGAAGTGAGATAAAGTGGACTCCTGAAGCCAGGAAATCCTTTGAATATGTTAAAGTGACATTGATCAAAGCCCTGGTATTGACCAGTCCCAATTTTGAAAAAGACTTCATATTGTTTTCTTTTGCCTCAGAACACACCATTGCTGGTGTTTTATTACAAAAATATGAACATAACTTTGAAAATCCTATATCCTACTACAAAAAGACATTGAGATATTCTCCATTGAAATATGATATCATGGAAAAGCAGGCATATGCACTGGTCAAGGCCCTAAAGGAGTTTAGAATTTATATCTTGCATTCCTACACTATTGCTTATGTACCCAGCAGTTATGTGAAGGAAATTTTAACTCAGCCAGGTCCTAAAGGTAAAAGGGACAAGTGGATAGTTGTGTTGTTGGAATATGACCTTGAGATCAAACCTACAAAGTTGATCAAGGGGCAAGGACTTGCAAAGATGATGGCCCAGTCAAATTGTGAACTCTTGGGGATTAATTTCATTGTTGATTTGTCTATAGATTCAGAAGAAGAAGAGGTCCCTCAGGTATCCAAAAAATTCCTTGACTCTCCACGGTATGTTGATATTATTTATGTATTGAGAAATTTCCAGGCTCCTCATGAAATGGGAAAAACTAAGGCCAAGTTTTTAAAGATAAAAGCAGCAAAGTTTTGTATTTTAAATCAATCTCTATATTGGAAGGATCCAGGAGGAATCTTGTTGAGTTGTTTGTTGGAGGAAGAAGTAGAAAAGACCATCACGAAGTTTCATAAAGGTGATTGTGGAGGGCACCATTATTGGAAAATTATTGTGCACAAGATTTTAAGGGCAGGTATCTATTGGCCTAGCATTTTTTCTGATGTTTACAAAGAAGTTTCAACCCATCATGAATGCCAATTTTTTTATGGAAAGAGAAAATTGCAGCCTTTTCCTCTAAAGCCTATCTCTTTTGAAGCACCCTTTAGACAATGGGGCCTTGATTTCATAGGAGAAATTCATCCACAATCCTCATCTCAACACAAGTGGATACTAAAAGCCACAGATTATTTCACCAAGTGGATTGAAACAGATCCTACAAGGCAAGCCATGGATATTGTTATCATTTAGTTTTTGGAAAACAACATTTTATCCAGGTTTGGTTGTCCAATCAAAATCATTACAAATAATGCAGCAGCATTCAAGTCCAAAAAGATGGAAAAAAATTTCAATGATTACAATATAACTCTTGGCCATTCCACATCTTATTACCCTCAAGGTAATGGGTTGGTTGATTTATCCAATAAAATCTTGACCAAAATTATCAAAAAATTGTTGCAAGATAACAAAAAGGATTGGCACAAGAAGCTTATCCATGCACTATGGGATGACATGATTACTACTAAAAGGTCTATTGCTACTTCACCTGTCCAGATCGTGTATGGAACAGAGGTGATTTTTCCTACTTTATTAGGATTAACATTGATGAGGTTTCTACAGGAGAAAGATGTTGAACCAGATGCCACTCAAAGGAGGACAAATGAACTGATCAATGTCCAGCAAACAAGAGAGAAATCCTTCAACAACTCTCAGTGGCACCAAGACAGCATTAAAAAAGCTTTTGATAGGCATACTAAGGAAGATTATTTCAAAGTAGGGGATTTGGTGTTGAGATAGGATGCAAGGAATGAAGACAGAGGAAAACATGGGAAATTTGACCATCTGTGGTTGGGACCTTTTAAAATTGTGTCATACCATGGAAATAATGCCTATCTGCTACATGAAATTAATGGAGATCTCATTGGAGGAGGACCTATGAATGCCAAGTTTCTCAAGAATTATCTCACTCAAAGGATTTTTCACCATTTCCATTCATTGTATATAACCATTGTTTTTTAGTTGAAGCAATCAAAATCAATTCATCAAAAATTGAAGCTCGAAGTGAAGGACCTAAGTTATGTTGAGTATAATTTGAGTTTTGTGAATAAGATGTTGATAGATTTAGTTTCAGGAGAAAAATAAATCCCAATGGGTAGGCGCTTGGTCTACTGTTCTTTTCCACCTCGTTGGGAGGATAGCATCCCCAGTTGGATCCCATGTTATCACCATTAAAAAACAAATGTGTGAAATTGAGATTTCAGGACTTAGCGAGGCGCTAAATTGGTTTGGAAGTCTGATAAATCAAGGGAGGGGATAAATCTAGTAGGAAGAGGCTAAATATGGTGAGGCTCTAAGGTGATGGGACCTGATACATCCCAGATCATGAGCTCTTTAGATCGACGGTCAAGGATCATTTCGGAGGGAGGAGTTTTGCGGAGGATAATTCCCGAAAGCGGGCTGAAAACTAAACCATGTTTTTTGGTCAAGACCACATGGTGCCACCGGGTGAATTTCGGGGTGAGAAGCGGGTTGCCCCAAACCACTTCCTCGTGCCCCAAAAATTGAATATTATATAAAAGGAATTTGTTATTTTTCAAAATACTGGAACGTTTGAAAGTTGGTGAGACCACCCTCGTTCAACTACAAGTCAACAATACGCCAAGTTCACGCCATTTCCACTCATTTCCAGGTATTTTTCATTGCCTCCATGGGCCCTATCATAACTTCAGTAACATATAAATACCTTGTGTCAAATGAAGAAGCCCTAATTGACCGAGATTCAGACGTTTTCGACACCGAAATCACCATTTCACCTATCTCTATGTCAAGAAGAAATATGTCTGATAATGTAGGAAGGTGTATACCATTCCTTGAATCAGTCCAAGCCTCCATAGTCCCATATGTTGTGGAAACCACTTTCCCCTTTCCCAAATTTATAGTTTGGTGCGTCGAACAGTATTCGCATGAAGAAAAAGTCGTTGTGAATAAACAAGGTTCTGAGGTCATGTGTAGGGGAGAGAGTATGTCAATTCAAGATGCCCTCAGTATACCAGAGTATTTCTCTGCAGTGTATGAACCTTTCAATGAAGAAAATATAATTAGGTTATACAAAGAGTGTCCATCAGAAATCAGAGATCTATTCTTGCAGACAATTGTCAAAACAGAAGATTTTTCAGAGAGTCTGTCTTTTCCAATGAATGTGAGTATAATGGTTATTGAATTCCAATGGTTTGTTCCCTTTTGAGTCAGGTTTTAGGTCTGGATGATGAAAAATATGTATTCTAAGTCGTGCTTGGTTTCATGTTGACCTTTCTTATGTCAGATTTCAGTCTGTCAGTCTGTATCAATTTTGATCAATTCATAGTTGATAATATCCATAAGCAGTTGGTAAATTTCAGTTCTCTAAGATATTTCAGATACTACACCTATATGTTGACTATTTTCATAGAGACCAATAAGAGAGAATTTCCTGAAGTAACATTCATATCAACTGAATGTAAAAGGATTACATTGCTCATTTTCATCAACAAAGTCATGTCTAGGATTTACAGTTTAATATTCAACACCATCTTACCTAGAGTTATGGATGACATGAGGAGCTATCTACAACCAAATCCAAAAAACAAAGTGTGTGACTAGGTACTATTCATGCATTCAACAGTGATATGGGTTTATGGTTGTCATGAATCCCCCTATTTATTGCCTATTTTTCTAACCCCCAGAGTATTTTCCCTTGAATTCATCAAGTAGAGAATTATATCTGAGACAGATCATTTCTTGAAATTGAACAAAGCCTCCAACCTCAAGTTCCCTTTTATCATTGGCCCTTTCATTGTCAAAGCCAGATCTTGCTTATCTTAGATTCAAGTATAGCTCAAAGAGTTTGGTTTTTCACAACTATAGGGGAGAAGATATGACCCACACCGAATCATAGCCAAGAGAATATTGATGAACAAATAGGCCCCTTATGAGCATGAACATGTTGAGGGTTTTGATAAACTGGAAAACCTAGAAGTTTGTGTTGATATGGAAGTAGTCTTGCAACCAACTCAAATGCAGCAAGTGGAGGCAACCTTGAAACAGAGTCAAACACAGCAAGCTCCTCAGAGACTGATATTCAAAGTTTCTAAGATGAGTGTTTACAGCAAAAGAAGCAGTTCATAGGCCATGGGAACCAGTGATCAGTAGACTGCCCCAAAGAAGATGAAAATTACACAGTGTCCACAGATTGTAAATTTGGAGGAAGAAGAGCCTAGAGAACAATTAAATCTTGATATGGTGCAGAGTAGTACAAGAACTATTGAAGTTGAAAAGGAAAGCAAACTCAAAAGTAAAGGCAGCTCTAGAAATTTTAGCAGCAAAAAATACATCTTTTACAAGACTTCTAAAGTGGTGTATCAATCTAAAGAAGATTTGGCAAAACAGTATGCTGAGAAGGTGAGATGAGGGATTTAATTCCTGAGGTAGAGAATATTTCCCAGCATAAATATTCTTTGTTCATAGTGAGAGATATTGAGAAGAGGATATTTAATATAGCAGTTGCAAATGAAGACAAAGTGTCTGAGATCAAGATAAGGTATGACAACATCAGTTCTCTAGACAAGGTCAAATTCCATAGAAATACCAGTGACATGTTATATTGAGATTACTTAAGTTTAATCTCGAAGAAATCAAAACTATCATCCCATGTGATGAAATTGGAAGAACAGTTAAGGTAGGAAAAGGCATCTAGTAGAGCTTGGCAGACTCAGGTCAAAATAATGGAATATTAAGGTCCCCGAGGGGTGAAAACCTCATTATCTGAAAAGGAAAAATTAATTCAAAGCTTGAAGAAGAAACTGAAAATGTCTGCCACAGAGCATCCACAAACAACAAAATTGGTTTCTCTAGAACAAGAGAAGGAAGCATTTTGTCAAGAGGCATTGGACTACAAAGCTAAAGTGTTGCGGCTAGAGAAATAAAAAGTAAAATGGTCACAAGAGAAAACAGAGTTGTTGAACATGGATGTAGTTGTACCTTCTACTACAGAAGCTAGGCCAAACATTGAAGGGCTTGTCTAGGATATGTCACAAGTTAGCCTGAAAGAAGGAGAAATCAAAGGGATAAAAGGGAACATAGAGAAGTTGAAGCAAGAAATGCAAGCAAAGGATGAAAGAATGGCTCAATTTCAAAAGGAGAATCAAGCCTTACAGGAAAGGACAGACAAGCTAAAAATAATATTAAGGGGAAAAGGACTGTTGCAAGGAGCCAACCACATCATCTGGGACTCTATAGTTGTTGAAGATCCCAAGTTCAAAGTGTATTTGAATTTCATCATTGATAAATACAGCATGGCCATCACATCCAGAAGTAGGTGCACTGTTGTAAATGAGACTTTAGCAAAGAAACCATCAGAGTGTGCCCAAAATTCCATAAACCTTCTCAACTCCATCCCTACTACAGAACCTCATACCATTGGAGTCAAAGATAGAACTACATTAATCATCTAGGCCAGGAGGGTTATTGATAAACATAACCTATTGAAATCAGTCTAAACCAAGGCAGCACAGATGGAGCAAAGTGTGCAAGAGTTCAAGGATTTGTTTGAAGAATTTTTTATTAAAGGCCTCCCACCATTTTGGGATGGCAAAGGAAAATTATATGATCATGAAGAATATAGTGTTTGCCTCACTTAGTGCAGAATGGATCACTACAAGTTTGAAAACCTAGAGGAAAACCTGAAAGGAGAAACCCTTGTTGAACATCTGACTACAGATTTTGAGATTTTGAATCAGTTCAAAGTAGTGAAAGTTGGACTATCATTCAAGACATATTCCTCTTGCATTGACTTGGAGATCTTGATAAAATAAATGATGGATTATGATATCCCTTCCGACTTGCAATGGAAGGAGATAGTATGGCTAGGTAAGATAAAGTGCAGTTTTCCATGAGCCAGTAAATGATGTCCAGGTGTCACTGAAGATAGCAGATCAGGAAGAAGACCAGAACATAGGAAGTGGCAAAGAAAGGAGTTGAAGCATCAGAGGAGTTAGAAGCCATATCATCAAATGTTTTCTTGTTAATCATTATAATCGGTTCCAATACCGAAACTGTCATTTGTAATTATTGCAATCAATTTCATAAACTGAAACATTTCATTTCAAGCATTGTAATCCGTTTTAAACCGAAGGAACTCGAACTTGTATAAATATTATGGGTTCCAAATGTGTTAAGGGTTGGTAGAAGTGAAAGGGCATGATTTAGTTGTTTGAGCTTGAATGTAATTTTTTGAAGCTGAATAGAATACATATGCAGAAGTCTTTGAAGTTTCCTTGAAAATATTCTAATGGTGGTGATATGAGTTTTGTCTTCTCTCTTTGTATGTATTTCATGTATTTCTGATTCCGTTTACACAGTCTTTTGTTTAAATTGGATAGTTTAAAGTCTCATAATTCATCTTATGATGCTCTTGGTTTAAGCAATTTAAACTATGTTAAGTTTCTTCCTAACTAATTCAGAATTCATCTCATTAATGCTCTGATGCAGTTACTTGTTTTCCCCTTTATTCTTACGCTATACAAATTACAATTTATAACTCAGATTCATCACCTCATTTATCCTTTATCCTCTGGAGAGTTTTATCGACCAGACAATGTTTTTGTTCATTTCTAGAAATTTGACTCAATAGCCCTGAGCGTTCCTCCCTTTTCTTGCCAGAAAAATTATAAAACTCCCAAAAACAAGCAAAACCTAGCCATTGATTGTCAAAGAAATACCAAGTGACAAGAGAGAGCCTTCTCTGAGCTGAGCAGGCTAGTATCCAGCTCTAAAGTTGGTTTGTAGGTTACCTCTATCATTTGTTTTATTAGCCAAACAAATTTACAAAGTGCTAACAGAGAGATCAACTACAAGCTATTGAAGAAATCATTTCAAAGAAGGAACTGGTAAATATAGTACTCAATCGTCTTCCCAAGACATGGGATGCATTTGTCGCAAGCATGAACACAAGAAAGGAGTATCTCACATTTGAAGAACTTTGGACTTGTGCAAAAGAAGAATCAAGTATTAGCACAACAGATAAATCCCAAAAGAAATATGATGATCAAGCCTTCACAACAAAATTCAAGAACTTCAGGAATAAGAGGAAGTTTTTCTTAAGGAAGGAAACAGACGAAGCATCAGTTTCTGAAGAAAGGGAACCCTCAAATAAGGCCAAGCAGGATAAAATAGACTTCTTCTTCTAAGTCAAGGTAACAATATTTTTCAAATTTCTTGTACATACCATGTTTACATAGTTTATATGCATATCTTGCATATCTATTTCTTAGAAGATAAGATGTTCAAGTGAAACAGTATCTACGGAAGAATAACAAGATAAGGATTTCTATCATGATGACTACAAGTCAATCAATACACGTGAAAAGATGAAGTACGTTGACAACCCTTGGTAACAATTCTTGTGGAAGCTATTATATAAGTAACAACTTCCAGATAAGTCGAAATCAGAATCAAACTTGAAGAGACCCAGAAGAATTCAAAACATAAATAAGTCAGCAATCAAGAGGAAATTATAAAAAGACCTGTGACACTTTGCAGAAGGCAATAAGGATGCAGACTGAAGCATTGACTCTCTTAGATGGAGAGAGTTGATTACAAAATTCCAAAAGAAGCACATGCATTCATGCATGAATCAAGGATTAGGAGGGAGCTAATCCTAAATGATATGATCCATTGAGGATTATGAAGTATTTGTCCATGTTCCAATTTAAAGTAGTGGCCATGATAAGCATCACATGTTTAGTTTGACTCTAGAAGAAGTCTTCTTCGAAAAGAAGCCTTAAAGTATCATTGGTTTTCCATATACATCCATGATTCGATGATGAAAAGAAGAAGTTGGAATCTTCAGGGCATATATAAGAACCAGTGGACCCAAGAGCTAAAGAGAGACATGAGGAAGAACATGAAGATTCCAAGAAAGAAATAAAAGCAAGAACAACCAATTATTATACCAATAATCACAAGATTACC
Source organism: Picea sitchensis (assembly GCA_010110895.2). Classification (NCBI taxonomy): domain Eukaryota; kingdom Viridiplantae; phylum Streptophyta; class Pinopsida; order Pinales; family Pinaceae; genus Picea; species Picea sitchensis. Next base: position 20,767 of record SNQJ01S0164734.1, on the reverse strand, counting down.
ACTTCGTTTGAACCCACTAAGAAGCAATCAAGCAAAAGAAATGGAAGTTATGATAAAGAACAATGTATGTAAGAAAATGTGAAAAATACTTATGAATGGAAGCATTGCAAGATTCAAAGTTTCTTCCAGAAGGAGGGAGAATACTATGACAACAGCTTGTTCCAGTAAACCAGATATACCTCTTGTAGTATCCATGGATTGGAATTTACATGTAAAATATTTTTCTTCCCAATAAAACAAGTGGGAAAGAAGATTATACCAGAAAGATACTCATATATGAAAATATAAGAATATATTGTATGGATTCAAATAACTTGATGCAGAGTATCTCATATACAGCAGAAGCGTGGTGAAAACTTTCTATGACAGAGATAGTGTATCAGAATAGTTACTCAAAAGTTTGGGATGATGGATTGATAATCCATGGAAAAATCTCATGCTGACAGAAGAAGTGATACTTGGATATGTTTCAGTTTGAGCCTTGCCACGATGTCATGAGCTAGCAAGAAACAAAAGTGTTGAATTCGACCATGATATATTATAATGATCAGAGCTATATGAAGCCTTCAGAGAAAACCAATGTTCCATGACAGACCGGAGTACATTGAGATCAAGCATTATATTCTTCGTGATGAAGTTCAGAAAAGAGAAGTGGTTCTCCAATATATCTCCACAGATGAGCAGATAGCAGATATTTTGGTAAAGCCTCTATCCAAGATGAAAAGTTTTCATACTCAAGAAACAATTTGGGGTTCGTGGAGACGAATTCCTTATTGAAAAAGGAAGAGATTACTCCCAGGTTGGGAGGGAGCACCGATAAGTTATTGATTTATGGAAAGTCATTTTTTCATTTTGAAAAATGGTCCAGGATTAGGATTTCCTTTCTAGTTCAGAAAGTGGTTTGATATTTCTAACGGATAGGCATTTTCCAGTTCGAAAAATGGTCCAGATCGAACAATCATTTTTGTAATGAAAATGGTCTGATAGATTGTTGATGTACTATAGACAGTGATTCCCCTTGTGTCCAGTGTGGGGGGATGGTCTAGGACAGTCCTTCTTTTTGGAAGTCACTCTGAGTAGTGGTTGTTAAGAACCAAATACTAAATAAAAAACCACCACAACAGATATACAAGAACAATATGCAAAATCTCCTTTATTACTATCAAACCCTTGAGGTAGGGAAACACCGTACAATGGATCCTATTATGGAAGGGATCCTCTCCTGTTCACTTGCCTCTTCGAGGGGGAATCCTCCTATTGAGATACTGCTCCAAATACAATATTTCTCTTAATATCTCATTACATTGCTTGAACCCCTTTATATAGTGCTACCATCACCTAAGAACATTCTAGAGGAGGAATCTTCTAGAAGTAGAACCTTATAAGAAGTCCTCTTACATTTATCATATCTAATTACCCATTTATTATATCTAACTACCATAGTGGGTCTTATTTAATAATATAGTGGACCTATTCCACCTTACATTGAATGACCTCCACTATTATCACTATGGTCCCCCCCACTACCTCTCTAGCTACCTTACATTACATCTCCCTTATGAAAGCATTGTCCTCAACGCTTGATGTACAACAATATACCAGGGTCCCATGGATAATTATGGACCATAATGTTGAAGAAGAGTGGAGAACCAAGGTCCCATGTAGAAAGGAAAACCACCATGCTGAAGTATTCCAACCACCATTGTAATCCAGGGTCTCATGTCCAAGTGCTCATGTGAACTCCCCGTGGAAGATTTTGGAACCCAATAAACAACTCAAAATGATGCTCCAAAGACTGACAGCTATCATGTGGATCCAAATAAGAATATCCATCCACATAGTGGAAAAGGGTCATAGCAGAATCTGGAAGGAATAATACCACTTTAGAATATGCAGGATGGACACTGGTAATAATCATTGGCTCTCGATTTATCACATTGATGTTGTCTACAGAAGGTGGATTAGAGTCATCAAATAAAATATGAAAGTGGTTGTCATCCCAGAAATGACAACTATCCATATACCAATCATCACAATCGGCCTCAAAATCATACCAAGCATATATTTCTTGATTATATTCATCCCTGATGTCCACCATAATAAATACCCGTTGCATGTTATCCAATGAATCTCGAATGCTACGGAAACTATCATTGAGGCCATTTGCAAGGTCATGCAATCTAGCATCAAATGTGTCATACAATTTGGATTTGAATGCTTCAAGAATTCCCTTGAGGGTTTGAGAGGAAATAGCCATCTGATCACCCTATGAACTCTCCAGTCCTACATCTGTCATGAAAAAACTCAAAAAATAGAACAATAAGTTACTGCAGAAAATCGCAGCGTTTTCCGGAAAAACCCTGAAAAACTATTGAATTTAAAATGCTCATAACTTCACTTTTCGGACTCCGTTTCGGCTGATTTTTTTTTGAAATTGGGTGAAATTGTGAGAGAAACTCAGATCTGTAATTTATTTGAGAAAATTCGGCCTCCATATGCTATAGAAATAAAATAAAAAATTGTGTCACCGTCCGCGAAAAAAACCCTGAATAATTGTAGATTTTAAAACTTCAATATCTTGACTTCCCGGACTTTGTTTCGGGCAATTATTTTTTTTCAAATTGGGTGTTTTTATGAGAGGAACTCAGATCCACAACCTTTTTCTGCAAATTTTTCACAAAAATATACTGAAAATTTCTGGAATGTCGTGGCCCTCTTTTTCTTCTCCGAAAAAAAAATCTGCAAAAATAAAAAAATATTTGCCCACAATGTCTACCAAGGAAAGTGCTCTGATACCACTTGTTAAGAACCCAATACTAAATACAAAAGCATCACAACATATATAGAAGAACAATATATAAAAACACCACTTTATTATATCAAACCCTTGAGGTAGGGCAACACCATACAATGGATCCTATTATGGAAGGGATCCTCTCTTGTTCACTTGCCTCTTCGAGGGGACCTCCTCCTATTGAGCTACCGCTCCAAATACAATAATTCTCTTCATATCTCATTACATTGCTTGAACCCCTTT
>SNQJ01S0164733.1:0-21175 GCA_010110895.2 Picea sitchensis | reverse complement strand
CAGAACATCATGTCGCATTTCATTTCACAAGAATTACGTCTTCATCTCAGCTTTTACATCTCAACATGTAGGAATGCAACATTTCTTAAAACAGCAAATAAAAGCATTGTAAGCCTAGTAAACAACCTACAAAACCAGCTGGTCACATATGATCACCCTTGGTAAACCTGCTAGCGGTGGGGGTGGCCACTATAACAGCTCTGCCAGTTGACCTGCAAGTCTTCAAGAGCCCAGAATGGAATATCTAAGGAGGCTTATGTGATGTCCCGTTCCCAAGAGTAGGCCAGCAGGGAGTGACTTAGTAATCTATTTGTTTCTGTAGACTATAGTTAGGCACAAATAGGGAACAAGAGGAAAAATAAGGGTGATTTGGTGGCTAAACGATGAATTAAGCCAAAAAGCATAGGAAAAGTCACTTAAGCCTAAGTCAACAGAGAAATAGAATGAAAAGGTGTTAAGGGGGGACTTAATTAATTAATTACTCACCTTAGGAGGAAAAGCGCCTAGCTTAAGTGATGTCTGTTAGTTTTAGGGTAAAATTTAAACAGCAGTCTCCTTTTAAAATTTAATGCAATACTACTTAGATCTGGAACATAACCAGCGATAACAGCATATAGAAAATAGATCTATGATATAAAGTAGCAGCAGAAGAGTTGGGTTTAGAAAATATATCAGATCTAACAGTAGTACATTGATCTAGAATCAGAAAACAAAAGATCTATCTGAAGAACAAGTTTCAGATCATATACAATGAAGAAAAGCTCTCTAAACAGATCTATCTAACTTAGTTCTGAAATCTAGAAGAATGAAGTATTAACAACAGTAGAATAGACAATGCTTATTCAATACTTATTCAGATTTACAATGCTTATCTAGCAGATCTATATAACAGCAGATTGACAGTAAAACAATTCAACAGTAAGCTCAGATCTGAATCTAGAAGAGTCAAGTAGGAAGCATACCTGGTACTTGCCTTACCTACCTCTGAGAAGATGGCACAAAGCATACAATAGGGTTAAGATCCTTGTATTATGCTCGGACAAGGTTCAGTTCATGGACCTACAAAAGATCTTTTATGCCAAAAGTTGAAGGAAAATTTTTCTTACCACGAGTCAATAGGTTAGGGGTTAAACCAGCAACGAAGAGATCAAACCCTCAATAACAGAAGCCTTTTACAAGGAGTCTTTCAGATCTGGGAACACTTCACTAAGTGTAGACCCTAGCCACTACAGTGGTCTCTAAAACCCTACACGCAGGAGCTGTAACATGCATCAGCTAGCAGGGAGAGGACGCGGCTTTTAAAGAGGAGTCACGGCAGTCAGCATGGGGAGCGATACCTCAGCAGATAGGTCACGGCAGGCTACAACCTTTAGCTAGAGTATCCACGACACTTCAACAGATGAGAAACCATCATACACCAAGTCACAAGAGGGCCACGACTGTCCTTCAAGGGAGTCTTGCTACAGCAGGAAGATAGAGGCCACTTCAATCACTTCAAACATCAAAAGCATGCAAAAGGGACGGACCACTTCAACTGAGATCAAAAGCGAGGAGCCATAGCTCACAGAGACTCCAGCTATCACACAACAATAGGAGTTCATGTATGCCAGAGTGTAGGAGGCGGGTGGGGTCTTTAAATAGTAGATAGGGCAAGTTTAGGGCTAGAGTTAAGTTACTTAAAGGAATTCACATGTTTAAATTAGAAATTTAAACATGTGACACTTAATTAATGTTTAACTTTAAAACATAACCCCAATATTAAGCAGACCCCAAAGGCAATCAACCAAAGACAGAGAGGGGTTAACAAAGGGTGGCAGTACTCATTCCTTCAAATCCTTATGGTGAACCTATTACTTTATCATCCTTGCATATGGGACTTCCCTTTTGTGGTTATGTCCTTCTTCAAAGGAAGGTCATGTACCATCCAAATACTTGATTAAAATCAAAGTAGCCCGGGAAAATTCCCTCGGGGTCTTATCCCTGGGTGAGACCAAGGATCAGCAAGCATTAGCAAGGTTCCACAGAACACGAGTCCTAGAGTACATCTAGGGACTTATATCATCAACCACCAAAGGAACACATCCAAGGATCAATCAAGCATAAGCAAGGATTCCCTGGATCACATCGAGAGACCCCTAGAACACATCTAGGGACTTGTCATCAACCACCAAGGAATACATCCAAGGATCAATCAAAGCACTAAGCAAGGATTCCACGGAACACATCCAGAGGCCCTAGAGACTTACATCTAGGCACTTATAATAGCTTGGTCCAGACAAAGACACCCAATGCCCCAGGCATGGAGTCTGCGGACAACACATCTAGGACCCCTAGACATATCTAGGGTCTTGGACATCCTTCAGGAGAATGGATCTCGCAGCTGCATATAAATTTAACACTCCCTCTCAGCAAGAGTGGCATTCTCGACTACACCAAGCTTGTCGCGAAAGTAAACAAACTTTGTCAAAGACAGTGGCTAGGTGAAAATGTCTGTTGTTAACATGGGAACATACTAAAGTGAGAACTTTCTTACGGATCATTATCGAGGATGTAATGATATCATTTCAATGTGTTTCGACCTATCATGGAAATCACAGGAATTCTCTGTGAGCTTTATGCTGCTTTGATTTTCACAGTGTATAGCTGTGGGCTCAAGCTCTGACTTTGAATAAATCACGAAGAGTAGCTTTTGAGCCTGCTTGCTTCTCTGGCCATTTCCAGCGATATTATACTCACATACTCTAGGTGCTTTGAACTCTGACCTATTTCTATTGGACAATCATAAATTTGAATAAAGCTGACAATATCGGTACTCTTAGGTCCCTGTGTTGCCCATCCAATCAGAATATGTGAAGCCATGTAATATCACACCCTCACTGGATGTGTATCCGAGACCATAGGCTATAGTTCCCGAACATATCTCAGAACATGTTTTCTGCAACAATGTGTATATGTTTTGGTTTACACATGAATTGACTAAGAGCATTTACAGCATAACAAATGTCAGGTCTCATATGTACGATATACATCAAGAATCCAATGATAAATGCATTACACCTGATTAGGGTCTTACGGATGCATTGCACGGCAGCTTGTTCTTGGAGTTTCTTTAAATTTGTTATCATTGGAGTAGTCATGGATTTGTGATGCAGGTAGTCCCTTACACACTTGCTAGCATTGAGCTAAGTCCTGCTCACTTAGTGTGGCCTCGAAGACACAATGTCTGAGTTCCCAAGTCCTACTGTCACCTTGATTGAACCCTCTTCCTTCTAGGCTTACCTAGGGAAGTGTGGGGAGTTGTCCCTAGTTACTAAAGTTAATTTTAGAGTTAAGTGTTCCTAGGAGTTGGTTTATTTCGTTATAGGAAGGCCAAAGGGAAAGCTAGCCTATATGATGACAAGCGACAATGCAAGTGCAAGTCTAATCTAAATGCCAAGTCATTACTTTCCCTAAGTCAACTAAAGACTAGTGCCTAGGTTGGGCAATGGGGTCGAAAAATGTTTGAGGGTTGTTCAATTACAAGGTGTTTTACAAATAGATCAAAGTTAGGCTACCCCAAACCAAGATTACTTAAAAAAGAGTTAAGAAGTGTTTTACAATGTTTGCTATACAAGATATACAAAGAGATGCTTGAAATCAAGTACAAGATATGCCAATGTAAGTGTTCACAATTTGCCAAGCGTGCCCCAATAGCACTTACTCTGTTGGACCGCCTTCACTCTGATCCGCACAAGAGCACTCAGGGGAATCAAGGAAGTGAAATGCCTCCTCAAGTGGGATGCTCAAAACTCCTTGACTCACACCACAACAATTGATAGATAAAATACTTCCAATGTTTTAGACAAATGATTAGTTAAGCATAATAAACATTTACCATCAAGTTGCACATAAGATAAACAAATAAGATGATCCACTAATGATGTTTGCCTATTGATACATCTACTTCCCCCCAAACGTACAAGTGATCTATGCAACTAGTGTAATTTCTTAAGATTTTTATTTCCCACCACCTAGGCTAAGTGTGTGTCTCAATCTTCCTCCTCCCCCAAATAAGCGCCGATTGCTCCAGAGATGGTAGGACTCTGAGGTCCTACCCTAGCTTCCAAGGTCATTCCTAGTAAGAAGTAGTCCATGCAGGGATCTCTGAGTCGCGGAGACGGTCCCAGCCACTACCGCCTGCTTTCCTCAAACCAGTTTAGATGGTGGAGGGAGATGAATAAGACCCCTAAAATGTTGCTACTCATTGGTAGAGTTCCCTCGGGTGGGTCTTTAGGTGTGTTAAGATTGTATTTTCAGCAAGTTTTAGACCATTAAATTTTAGCTTTTTAGCACATTATGGACGTGAACAAAATATATGAAAATTGAGAGCTTGCAAATGTGTGATTAAACCACCGTTAACATGTAAAGAAATAAGGAGATGATATCACAATGTTTAAAACATCAAAGTAAACATTACATGAAGAGAAAGGAACTTGAAGATAATGAACCATAAAACCATGTAGACCATTTACGTATGTGAATTACTGATAGCGGGAAATGAGAGATAAAGAAAGCTTAAACACTTAAAAGTTTTAAACCATGAGCATGTAACCAATGAAGTGAGAAGTGATTGCAATGATGTTAAAGTGTGAGAGCTTAAAAATGAGTTAGGCCATGAGCATAAAGGTGTTAAAAACAACCACTTAACCCATAAACATTATGTCATATGTGTGTGAGACGTGGGTGCTAGTAAAGCTTCAAAGGGGTTGAGGCGTGATGAGCATCAGTAATGTAAAAATGTTTAACCAAACATGGGCCCGTGAGCAAAGTGCACAAGCATTGGCTTGGGATGAGCATCTAGGTCAAGTACCACATCCTGCGTTATGTTAAGTTTAAGAAAGTTAAAGAGCTTAAAGGGATATGAAACTTAGCAAATAATGGGGAGGCCTTCTAAACTGTTATCACTACTTCATATGCACTTTAAGATTAAATGAGCCAAATAACTTGTGAGCAAAGATCTAAAGCATTAAAACCATATCTAAGTCATCTAACCATTTAACATGAAATGTAAAGCATATGAGATTATGAAAGAAATAAACTTGTAAATGAAATACTAACTAAGATATCAGCTTCTAAAAGCATGTAGATAACCACAAGTTAATTTCCTTTGAGGTAGAAATGGGTTTGGAGATGACTCCTAGGAATGCCTGCAAGTGAGATTAGATTTATGACTATTGTTTTATTACCAAAGCAAAAGAATGGACTTGAAAAATGGAACACCACTACAATGGCCAAGGTGGTGTCAATGCCTTCCAATGTTGTGGGAGGGTAGCTTAGGTTATTAACCAATTAATGAATGAAAAGCAACTAATCTAGGTTATATGAACAAAATAATAGCTTAGGTTAAATTATAAACAACTAATCTAGGTTAAATTTATTTTTTTTGGGATCCTAAAAAGTGAAGAAAATGTTGCAGAAAATTGGAAAAGTGAGGAAAGAGAAGGAGAAATGATACTCAAACCAAACAGAAATGTTTGGAAAACCTCCTAGGTGTTGCCCAACAACATGTACCTTAAAATATATCGCTATCCTGCAAAAAAACAGCAAGCTGCTGTAAATCATACAAAACACCAAGATAGGATTCTAGAATTTACATTGTATACTGAAATTTCAATAATAAATGTAAGTGAAAATATATTTCGACCTTTCTAAGACCCCAGTATATAAACTGAAAAATATGTGGAAATGGATCGCGGTATATATGTAAGAAAGAGATAAAAGAGTGAAGGCTTCAAGGTGGGATCCTCTCAGATGGCTATCTAATGGAGAACCAGGAGATTTGATTTGCTAAAACTTAGACAAATCTGAAAATATAGCATAGATGGTTATCTTAAACAAGCAAAGGAAGAAATACTTGCAATCCTAGGTTATTCAAGATGAACATAAACTAACAGAGTTGATACTCTTTAATTAGTTTACCTAAGCAAAATACTTTGAACTCAAGATCTAACCATAAACACACGGTAACAAAGAAACAGAACAATATCTCATATGTGTATGGAGCATAAAGATTACTCATGAATGCACCAATGATCCTCAAAATCTTTTCTCATTACCAAAAGGTGGGAGTGTTGTAGCCACTGGTTTGCTACTAGACCCCCAAGAGCAATGGGGGAGTGGATGGCAAAATGGCAAAACAAAGAAGATGGAAGTGGAAGAATTTCAGCATAATAGACTTAGCACAAGGGTGGTGAGGAAAAGGGTGAGGGAGGGTTCTACTTATACCTCAAAGAGGCAAAGTGAAGGAACTTAGATGAAGTCCAAGTGTCAAATCCCAATCAAAAGCAAATCTCAATGAGTAGATGTGGATACACCATCTAGGGTTTGAAAACTAGATCTAGGGTGTAGAAAAAAGTAGGAGGTGTTGGGATCCAGCAAAAGTGTGTAGAGGCAGGATTGATGCCAAAGAGGAAGACAGAGGTCCAAGCAATTTTTAAAAATCATTTGTGGAGTTTCAAGAAGAGGTACATTAACTCCTCTTGGAGGGCCAAAAAGTGTGAAAATAAAGAAATGGAGGGAAATTAATAAAAAAGGAGGATCATCCTAGGAGGTGATGTGGGGTCAAAGGGAGTCATAACTCATGAGAGGGGGCCCCAAATAAGTCACAACAACCTCCACTAGGAAAAACGTCACTTTCCCTAAGGGCATATTTTACAAGTGTAAAAGGTGGGAAAGGGATTAGAATAAGTTTAGAGTTAGGGTTTAGCATGGGTTGGGTTTTGGTATGTCTAGAAATATCCACGATGAAAGTCAAAGATATTACTTCTGATCTTACTTGCTCTAACATGCAGTCATTACAGGACTTTGGATCACGTTTTAGGGTTTGATGTAGGCGATCTTTGTTTATAGTGTTTGCATGTCGAGTTATTATGGTTGCATGTAAGTTGTATAGTTGCATGTAACATAACAAAAGATCTTCACAATCATAAAATGGCCTTGTACAATAGTATATAAGGTCAACAACTCAATAATATGAATAATAACAGTGCATGTGTAGGAATACAAATAAACCCTCTTTTGAAATATATAAACTAAGCGTCAGTCAGATCGCCGGAGATCACATCTTTGGAATACAATCAAATAGCAAAGAAATACCCGTGTCCTTAAAGAAGGCAACCAGTCGCATACGGATAGAATGACCAAAATGAGCGATCCCGGATGAGCACGGTGACCTCTGTCAGCTGGAAAACTAGATCTCAAAACTCCACCGTCAGAATGTCGTCAAAGCTGCTCCAATCAATGCGCCCTATCAGATCCGGCCAAACCATTCCAACCCATTTCATTACGGGACCTCTACGGCACTAGATCGGACCCACAGAGTTTGCGCCCCTCGCAAAGAACCCCAAAGATAAGCTAATGGATTGCGTGGAATGCAGCTATGTCTTAACTCAAACGATCGTCTCGTCCAGTAGTCAAATGGGTTGGAAGGATTTGGCGGATCTGATAGGGAACCCCTGAATGCAAGGCCAAATGACACATGCAGGGTAAAGCCGCCCTAAGCAGTATATGGAGTGGCTACGCAAGATTCCAGAGTGAATCGATGGCGAAGCTCAATGGAAGCCCCGGCTAGCTCTCAACTGGGTCGAATATGGATGCCTGTCCCGGGACCACGCGATCTCTGCCGATACGTAGAATCTCTCCAATAGCTTACCCTCCTTGGCTAGGCTGCGCCCTCCTCTTGAATGCTCACAGAGTAATATGCGATGAAATACACGGATGGGTATCTCCGATAAGCTTCGGTGTGTCTCTCAACACCAGCGATCCAAGGGTGGTGGTTTCCTCCAATCCACAAAACAACAAGGGTGGCTCTCCTCCTCCTCTGGAAGCTCTCAACATCCGTCATAATCATGCATAAATGAATTAGGTTGCTTTACCCTTCCTTTATAGCTTCGAAACCCTAATTGGATTGTTACCTTTTTCCCTCAAGTGACTTTTTTACTTTATTTTATTATTCCTTGATTATATATCACTTTATTAATTAATTAATTAATTAAATTAATCATTTACTTTGTAAAAGTGATTTATCCATCCCGATGGCTTCTCCGACCGCTGAGAGTCACTTCTCATCATCTTATCTGTAATACTCTTCCTCCAGATTAGATGAGCTATTACACTTCAAGATATGTTTCTCCAAGTAATATGCCATTATGACCTTCTTAGTGAATTTAATTAAGATATGACCCATAATAACTCAAAATTACGAATATCGTCGAAATGCAACGAAACCAAAACCAAGCTATGCGGAATGGATCACGATGATGAAATAAGATGAACGATGCAATTCGGGCCCAAATAAACCCTCAATATCTCCGAACTCTCACATCACTATCGTCACTTTCGGGCAAAGCGTAACACTTTCGAAATGTTGTGATGATGTTATAATGTCCCAAAATGGGGACATTCACGGTCCTAGGGGGGCGCACCACATATGTGAAGTGTCCTTTCAAGTTTCTATGCAAGATTTCAAGGGTTTTGGTTGTTGGTGGGTCGTTTTTCCCTTAGGGCAAAAATTAGAAAGATGAAAAAGTGAGTTAGAGGTTGAATGCAGTTGGGAAAAGGTTAGGATGGGTTTGGAGTAGGTTGGGAGGGTCTAACTTGCTCATTGCCACCTTTACATCCTCACTAACTCAAAATTACAATGATTTTGACATTTGACTAATGTCACTTTAGCAATTAAAATTTGTTGTTTATTTCAGTTACGACTCACGAGTGGGCTAGAACTATAGTAAAACTTGTAGAAACACAGTCCATGGATGTGGAGAGTGCTATTCCATTTCTTTTGAGCACAAATACCCTATCAAAATCCCAAAGATTCCCGGTTTACATTATAAACTCAAAATAATTAATTAATTAAATTATTAAAATTTAATAAACCAAAAAAACCTATCTAGACTTCGTGAAATTCGAAACTTTGAATGTTATGCATGGTCATTTATTATCCCTAAACCAAAGGTTACCAAGTAAGAGACCATTAGAACGCCTTTCCCACTTTGGAGAATTATTGCATGTGAGGAGGGAAAAACTCAAGGGAAGTGAACCAGGCCCGGGAGCCCGGCTAAAAACCTGAGGATAAAAAAAACCCGATGAAAGGAACTCCCCTAATGGCAACACCAAGGTACTGACCTAACTATGATCCATCACGGAGACTTATTACATTATAAACCCTATGAGTGCCGAAATTTGATTACAAGGTACATTAATTAGATACCAAGTAGACAAAATTGTCTTCATCAAATGTAAATACGGTGATGCATGCTACGATGCAGTGAGTTGACCACCGTTGCTAAATGGCGGTCAACATCTGGCTCCAAATAGGGACGTGTGTTTGATCTTCTCACTTTGAGATGGAGAGCATATGAGAATCCAGCATCTAAAAAAATAGTGCTCCACAATGTGAACACCAAAATTAACATTGGTATACATTCATACATGATAAATGAAATCAATGATATAAACAATATTTACAAAATGAAATTTCTAAAGTAAAAAAATAATTTACAATGAGCTATATGATGTCTCTTGGCGAAAGAATTTCTAAGTACATATTGACATAATAGAAGTTGAAATAATACAAGGAGAATTAAAATACAAAGGAAGGGTTAGAGATACGTAACAACCACCACTTACATGCAGTATTAAGATTTGAAATGATATCGCCAGTGTCACGAATAACCCAAGTTAGGAATGATCACACAGACCCTTCCCAAAGTGTGATCAACTGGAACTTTTGTAGGAAGAACCAACTAATCATCATCATCCTTTCAACCAAACCTTTGGAACATGACAAGCTATTAATAAACTTTGTAAAACTCGAATACTTTTGCAGCTCCTTGTAGTCAAGAGGTGGGAAATATTATTACTCATAATGATATGACGTTGATAAACTAAAATTACCTTCCATTTCCACATGAATTGCATTAACTTATCCTCTGGTTAAGAAACTGAAGAAGAACACATCACATGAACCATCATACTGTTTTCCTCAGATTTTCAAAGTTATCCTTCAAAAAAATTGGTTCATCGGGAGGTGGGTGGGATCTCAAATCATCTAGATATTCAACATTTCCAAACTCAAGTTCCTTCACCTCATCAAAATAGATGGCTGAGGATTCATCCATGGATTCATTCGGAATTTCCCCATGAACTCCTTATCTTTTTCCTTTGTCAAGCTCAAGTCCATGGGGGTCAGGATATTCAATATAAGAGATCTCACATTACAGTATCTTCCATGACCTCCAATTGATCTTCTATTGCCACAAATTGTTCATTCAGCGAAAACTCCTGCTTGTTCTTCATGGGCAAAATGCATGTTTATAATAGTTTCTTTAATTTCCTCAATGGGATCTGGTGGAAAATCAACATCTATGTATGAATTGATTGTTTTAAAAGTTAGAAGATTTTCCCTCTTCCATTTTTCCACAAAATCATCAACCAACTCCTTTGTAAGAATTTCATCCTGATCATCCCAAATCTTTCCAAAAAGTCATGCAGAAAGTCCTGAATGTTCTTGATTGATTTATCATCATGCATAAGAAACCAATCACAAAGCACTTCCTTGGTCCTCCAAAGGAGTCCAAGAAAACAATTGCATAAGGGAGTCCTCATGGATAGGTGTATTATCCCAATCATCAATTAAATTCCCAAAGGCCTTAATATGAGCACAAGCATCACCACCCTCATGAAATCCAAACACATTATCAACAACATGTTCAGGTATATAGTGGGATAATCAATTATCTACGGAAAATCAAAGGTCTTGTTATTCACTCATTGAAAAAAAAATGGGACCCAAAATTACTAAGGATCAACAAGAAAGACAGCATGCCAACCTCACCCAAAAGCACCAAGTTCGAAGATGAAACAAACAAGCCATTGGAGTCCCTTCTTGAAAATGCCTTGTCGAAATTATTTAAAAGTGGAGTCAACAGATGACCAAGTTTACTAGGACAAACAAGGCATTAAAACAAAACAAAAACAAGAGGAAAACAAAAGTTAATTTATTAAGTTTGGAACAATAATTGGATATCAATGAGTGCTTCTTCTCCAAAAATTTCAAGTAGCCAACAAGGATTGCTCCTTAGAGTATACTTGCATTGGTTGTTCAATGGAGTCGCCACTTGGAAAGAAGAATCACACAAAGCCCAACAATGAGTTCAAGAATTTTAAAGGACTAAAGCTTTATTACTTAGTTCTTAAAAAATAAAGGAATAAGTTAATTACGTTTTGACAAAGGATAAATGACTTATCCTAGGCAACGGCGCCAGAGATGTTAGTCATATACACACTTGCTAGCATTAAGGCTAAATCCTGCTCACTTGGTGGTAATCCCTCGAGGAGACACAATGTCTAGGTTCCTAGAGAAGTCCACCTTTGTCCTGTAGTTGGAACCTCTTCCTTCTAGAACACTCCTAGGGGAAGCCAAGGGGGTTGTCCCTAGTTACTAAAGTTAATTTTAGAGTTAAGTGTTCTAGAGGAGTTAGTTTTATTTAGATTTATAGATAGGAAAGCTAGCCTATGATGACAAGCACCAATGCAAGTTACAGAAGTATAATCTAAATGCCAAGAGTCATTACTCCTAAGTCAAGCTAAGGGCCAGATTGCCTAAGGTTGGAGCAGTAGGGTCAACTATGTTTGAGGGTTGTTCAATTACAAGGTGTTTACAAATTTAAAGCTACCCCAAATAGCACAAAGGGGATTGAAGTGTTTACAATGTTTACAACATGTACAAGATATACAAAGATGTAGAAATTAAATACAAGAAGATATACAAGAAGTGGAAGTGTTCACAATTTGCCAAGCATGCTAGCCACTACTCTGTTGAATTTTGCCTTCATTAGCTACAATCACACAAGCACTCAAAGATCAAGAGGTAATGCCTCCCCAGGTGGGATACTCAAAACTTCCTTGACTCACACCACAAACCAATTATTAAATAAAATGCTTCAATGTTTTAACCAAATGATCAGTTAAGCATAATAACATTTACCATCAAGTTGCACATAAGATAAACAAAATAAGATGATCACTAATGATGTTTGCCTATTGATACATCTAATTCCCCAAGCATATACAATTGATCTATGCAACTAAGTGTAATTTCTTAGAGATTTTATTTCCCACCCCCCTAAACTAAATGTGTGTCTCAAACTTCATCCTCCCCCAAATAACTGCCCAATGCTCAAAATAGTAGGGCTACGAGTCCCTAACCTAGCTTCCAAGGTCAGCCCATACAGTAAGAGGTAGTCCAGTCAAAGGATCTCCCCAACGAAACCAGGAATGGTCCCACCTCTGCTTGTCCTTTAAACCCAGGTTTTAGATGTTGGAGATGGATGAATGAGGCCCCCCTAAAATGTTGCTATAAGTAGTTAGGACCCTCCCGGGTGAGTGTTTAGGTGTGTTTGGTGTATTTTTAGCAAGTTTTAGACCATTAAATTTTAGCTTTTTAGTGTATGGACGTGAGCAAAATATATGAAAATTGAGAGCTTGCAAATGTGTGATTAAACCACCGTTAACATGTAAAGAAATAAGGAGATGATATCACAATGTTTTAAACCATCAAAGTAAACATTACATGAAAGGAACTTGAAGAGATAATAGACCATAAAACCATGAACCATTTTACATGTAATGATACTAGTAACGGAAATGAGAGATAAAGCTTAAACACTTAAAAGTTTTAAACCATGAGCATGTAATGTGAGAGTGAAGTGCTTGATGCGTAAAGGTGTGAGAGCTTAAAAAATAGGTTAGGCTGATGCATCCCTAGATATCGGGGATAACCAAGAGATCATGTCGGGGAGCCCGCTGTCGTCCCTAGACATGGAGTCTGGGAAGCGGAGGGAGCTACACGAGCATGGTCTGGGAGGGACCAGCTTCTTCTCGACCTGACTTTGTCCACGCCGGCGGTCGTCTTCCATCACTACCGGCCACGGGCTTGCATCCCGAGGAGAGACTCTTGCTCCAGCAGAGGAGGGAATTGGTCAGAGGTATCATGGTATGTCATATTTGATCATTACATAACTTTCTTATGTATGCATAAGATCTCTTTCATTTGGATGGCTGCTTGGATCTTACACTAATCCCTTGACCCTTTGTTGGGGTGATTGATGGGTAACTTAGCAAAGGTTGGTATTCACATGGGTTTTGGTTAGCCATAAAAGGGGGTTTGCGAGACCATCGATGGCTCCCTTCATAGTATCCCTTTTACATCTTAAAAAACCCGGCTCATCATCCCATTCCCCTAGTGCAGTATTGGGACCATCAGAGATTTTATTTTGTCTTGTGGGAAGAAGGGGCTAAAAGGCCAGGAGGTAAAAGCATTTGGTAAAAGGATAAAAGCCATGGGAAAATGAAAACCTAGAGATGCTTAGCCAAGGGATCCCCGAGGCAATAAAAACTACTCTCACTTAAAATGAGGGACCCTAAGAAAATGATAAATAAATAAATGCAAGACTAACCAAGAGGATGGGAGCTCCCACCACGAGCCGGCCCATTATGTTGTGGGTATTTAAGCGGTATATTGCCACTATCGGTCCGCAAACCCGGTGGGTGACTTTTTGTTGCATGGCCAAAGGAAGGAGGTCTCATCACGAGGCATTTCCTCATTTCTTGAAATACTAGTGGAGTGGCAATGCGACTCGGCCCATAAAGCCAAAGCGTGTCCTCTTCGTCAAGGCTTGTAGTAAAAAATACTGAAATAAAGAAGATAAGGCAATAAGGGCTTGGAAAAATTGCATCCATGGCCAGGGTCTGACTAAGCCTCCTATAAAGGCACTCTGAGAGGCGGCCCGACCCTAGGTCACGACTATGACTGAACATCCCTAAAACCACATCGTCCTTTATACATGGTTTGAATAGCCAGCACTACTTGGAAACTTTCCATTTCTTGTGGGTATTAGCCCAATAAGTTGCCCTTTTGGTTTTCCTTAGCTTTGTATAGTGGAATTACGTGTAGGGTCTTTGAGCTATTAGAGATTTGTTAGAGATGTTATGCATATATTTGATAATTTTAATGATGAAATTATGATTTACATTGCTATGATGTCTTGAATTTGCATTAATGAGCCCACAGAGGCGTAGCCTTTGATGTCTTGAGGACCATACCCGTGAGGGCCGGTACCAGCGGATCGGTGCATGGGGAGATGACTAGTTGGGACCTCCATGGGTACGAAGAGCCCAATGTTGAGATGGGCGTTAGGATGTGAGGCCGGAACTGATCTTGTAATAATCCGACCTACGAGAGGAAGAAGAAGGGCCTTCATCCGGACATTTGGGAGAGACCATAGCCTATGGGGATCAACCTTATCACGGATGGAGACGTTGACCTGATTGATCGGGGCGCCACCGAGGCGGGGATGGGCGACTTCTAGGGCGCGTGGCGATATGTTAGACTTGTTTGGCACGTGTGGCAGGTTGCTGGAGCGCCAGGAAGGGCAGCGTTTTGCTTATTGGATGGTTATTGTGCCCTAAAGGGACCAACGTCTCCACTTTAGGGCTTGGCGTATGATTCTTACGCTCATTATTGGCATTTAGCATGTAGAAGTGACAAATAGCTGGATAATGAAGCTGTTAGCCTTGTCGACTGTTTTGTTGACCCTATTTGTCAAATTAAAGAAGGTCATTGGATCATATATAAATAGAGGGGCGTTTTATCCTCTCATTTTTTATCACAACATAACTTGTTCTCCTTTGGAGAAGTCCACTTTTAGCTCTTGTTCTTGGATTTTTTTGTCTCTTGGGTGTAGCGCAACTTCTTGGAAGTATTATTCTTTGGAAAAGTGGTGCTTCATGCTATTGGAAGGTTTACAACTAGGGGAATGGTTAGTACTTTCCTTTCATGAGATTGTAAGTGTTTTTCTCTTCAAAACTTCTTGAGTGAATGGTTGTAGATTAAATTTCTTGCATCTGCATTATCATAATTTGCTTAATTTTGAGAACCCTAGGAGCCTACACACAAGTAGTTGAGAGACTTCATGTCCCATAGCATAAGCTTATAGCCATTTGATTAGAGAAGGTTTGGCTAATACATAGCTACACTAGCCATCTCTTGTCTTAGGAGCTAGTTTTTAAGCATAAATTGAAGAAAGAAGTGATTCTAGGCCTAATTAAGTTTACACCTAGGGTTTACTTCTAGGGTTTTTTTGAAAAGCCTTGCCATAGCAACACTTTTGACCATAGGTTTATGTTTCTAAACTAGCCGTTTTTCCAAGGAAGTCTCAAGGAGAGGAGCAAAGTTCTAGGCCTAGCTTTAGCTACACCTAGATGAAATCTTTTCTCTTTAGGGTTTAGGGTTGAGGTGGCCTTGCCATAGTAGCACCATCAAACCCTAACTCTCTTAATCTTTGAGTTTGAGTCCTCCTAAACCATTAGCTTCACTTCAAGTTGACTCCATTAACCCAAGGCAACTTATCTAGAAATGATTTTGAAGCTTGTTATGGCTTAAACTATCTCAAACTACTCTCTAGAGTGCAAACCCTAACTAACCTAGCATTTAACCCTAGCTATTCTTGAACTAACCCTAAGGTGAAAGCTTGGCCTTAATTGAACTTGTGCTTGGATGAAAGGTGCGGCCTAGTCATCTAATCATAGCCCACATTATAGGTTTATTTACTCTTTTGCTGGTTGAAATTATTAAGCGTTGCTCCCTTGGCTAGCTAACTGCTTGAACAACAAAAATTATATATAGGTGGCGTCATACATAGTATAGATCTCTTGCTTATGCACAGCACGTTGTGATTTCTTTCACCTCTCTTGATTGACATTAGGTTATTGATTACACTTATAAGCTTATTTGCTAAAACGTTTTTGCTCTTGTCTCTCATTTTGACCCTAAGTTTATGCTAGGGCGTCCACTTTTTGATCTTTGCTTGGCTGAAAGCGTTGTGACTTTTATCACTTGATTTGATAGATCTTGAGGCATTGATTATATCTATAAGCTAATAATTTGACAAAGCGTTGCACTCATTGTCTTTCAAAAGTATCTTAATATTTAAGCTTGACGCCACATCATTGTAGAAACAATATAGGTGGCCGGTAACTATGTGTATGAGATGATTTGACATATTTGATGCATTAATGATATGATACAAGGTTTGATTATGCACATTGTCCTTATATATTTGTTGAAGAATTGATTTTGTCTTTGTTTGATAATCATTGACTTAGTCAACAATTGTATCTATTGTACTCCTTATATACCCGTTTGAAGATAGTCATTGATTTCATGAAGTACTAACCCACTGTGGCATATTCTAGTCTTCTTTGTTTTGTCACGCAAAGCGGAGTTACATCTTAGTTGGAGACTTCACTTGACTATCTCTTTTAGACTAACAATCGTAGAGGAACTTCAACGGCTTGACCCATTATCCTTGCTTTCTTTAAACCAGGTTGCCTTAGGGATGTCTCCCTTGGACTAGCCCTCCCTAAATAGAGCCCCATCGAGGTGGCGGTGGGTGGGAAGCTCACATTACAGCCCGGTTTCAAGCCCTGACTCAGCTCTTTGGACCTTTCCTACAAAACCGTGCGATAACAAAGCCGTGAAGCATAAAGGTGTTAAAACAACCCTTAACCCACTTAAACATTATATATGTGGTAGCAGGGCGTGGAGATTTAGTAAAACTTCAAAGAGATGAGGCGTGAGCATGGCCATGGCAAATGTTTTGTATAATTTTAAAACCGGTCCTTCAGGAGCCGGGCAACCAGGTTAGAACTTGAACAAAAACCGAACGGTAAGTAGGTTTTAAAGGCCAGGTTTCCGGCCGGTTTGGTACCGAGCTCCGGCCGGTTCCGGTACCAAACCGGCCGGTTCCATTGACCTGCGCCGGCCCGGTTGTCTTAAACCGGTCGGTTCGGTTCTAATTTCCTGTAGGATGCTCGCGGACCTCAAAAGTCAATTTGTTTTTGGTTTTTAAAAACCCCTAAACCCCCTAAACCCTAAAAACATGTTATAAAGGGGCAACCACCCCCTCTAAGAGCCTCACACCTCTACTCATTCATCATTTGGGGCATTTGGGAGCATTTGGGAGCTTTCGGGTTTTGGAGTAGCATTGATTATTGAGGAGCAGCCTTGAGGAGCAACCTTGAGGAGCAACCTTGAGGAGCAGCCTTGAGGAGCTTATTGGGCAGGTGTTTTGGGTAGTTTGTGGTGGGTTTGGCATCTGAACTAGGAGGCTATAGCTCATCTTCTTCAAGTTTGGAGGAGTTGGGAGGAGACTCTAGAGGTATGTTGAACAATTTCCACTCATTTTTTTCCATATTGAAAGTTGAATCTTCATTGTTGAATGTGTGAAAGTTTGAACCTTGTCTTAGACTCTTACAAGGTTCCTTCTTTGCATTTCAAATTGCTTGCATTATTACAAATTCCACCTTGTGATTTAGGCTTAGCAACTGAGTTTGCATTTACAAATTTTAATGGCCCCAAAAACTAAAGATGTCACATGGGTTCATGCTGAGGTGGTTGATGGTAACATGTGTTGAAAGTATTGTCAAAAATGCATCAAAGAGGGGTGGCATTCATGGGTTGAAAGAACACTTGGCTGGGATTAAGGCCAAGTTAAATCATGTGAGGCACCATTGGAGGTTATTGGGCTTATTAGAGAAGAGATGAAAAAAGTGCTTCATGACTACCAACAAGATAAAGCTAGGGAAAAAGCTACTCTGGGAGCTGAAATAGGAAGAGGAGACAGCCAACCCACTTTTGATTATAGGGACTCTCTTCATTCTACCCGGTGGCGATTGTTGAACCTTAGAGACATACCTATTATGTTCCTCCTCCCTTGATAGTGAAAATTCCTTGAATCAGCCTAATGGGAAAAAGACAAATAGCATCAAAGCTATTTCCCACACCTCTACCGGCTCTAACAATGCAAATCTTTCCCAAGTTCAACCCATTCAAAATCAACCCACCTTAGATGACCAATGGAAGAAACAATATAGAGATGTTTCTTATGAGTACATAGCTATATGGTGGTATCATACTGATATCCCCTTGATCTTGCCCACCACCATTTTACCAACCTATGTGGGATGCCATGTTTGCTTGTGGTAGGGGCTTCAAGGCCCTAGTATGCATGATTTGGGGGATCTCTTTTGCAAAGAGGTCGAATCCATTGAGAGAATACTTGACTGATTTCAAAGTATCATGGGCCAAAACGGGATGTACCATGATGTCAGATGGATGGAGTGATGGATGGAGTGATGGAAAGGACCGTACTATCATAAATTTCCTAGTCTCTTGCCCATAAGGAACCATGTTTTTTAGATCAATTGATGCATCTGATAGGGTCAAAGATGAAAACATGTTGTTTGAGCTATTAGATAAGGAAGGTTGTTATTGGAGGTGGGGGTGGAGAATGTTGTTGAGGTCATCACTGATTAATGCCTCTAACTATGTTCTTGCGGGGAAGATGTTAGAGGAGAAACACAAAAACATATTTGTAGGACCCCATGTCTTGCACATTGCATAGACCTCATGCTTGGGACATTGGAAAACTAGGAATGGATCAAAAATACTATAGAGCATGCCAAAAGCATCACAAGATACATCTACAACCACTCATGGGTTTGAACCTGATGAGGAAAAGAAACCATGGAAAGAACTTGTTAGGCACATACATCACTAGATTTTCAACTCACTTCTTGACATTTCAATCTATGGCTTCACAATCAAACAACTTGCAAAAGATGTTTGCATCTTTTGCAAGTTATTTGATGAATGGAATGCATCTTAGTGGGCCCGTAGACAAGATGGTAAAGACACCAAAAAGAAAGTTAATGATCCCAGATTTTGGAAAAGAGTAGCAGAAATTGTGAAAATTGTTGAGCCACTTGTTAAGGTGTTGCGGCTAGTGGATGGGAAAAATTGGCCATGGATTACATTTATAGGGGCTATGGATCAAACAAGAAAGAAGGAGCAAATAAAGGCTGACGCTGGGATAGAGTGTCAAGTATGGGCCTATTTGGGACATCATTGATCGTAGATGGAACAATCCACTCCATCACCCTATACATGCAACAAGGTATTCCCTGAATCCAAGGTATGAATTCTGAGTACGGCTTGGAAGATGTGGCCAGGGAGTTAGAATGGCTTGATTGGTGCCTTGGTAGCATGGTCCCACAGAGTAATCCCGATTGGGGGTCGCAAACAAATCACTTACATTTCACTTAAGCCACCGGTACCTTGACAAGAACCTAGCAAGATTACAGGGATGTGGATGAGCAGGGTAACAATTCCAAAGTTTAACTTTAAAGTTCAAGAGTTTAAGAATTTTATGCTATATTTTATTACTTCAGGGAACTAACTCGACTAACTATGATTTTTGCGACAAGTGAATTTGGGAGTCATTTGGTAGTCATTGTCCTCAATTGCAAAGTTTGCAATTAGAGTGTTGAGTCAAACTTGCAGTGCTTATGGGTTTGAGCGCAATTGGTCTGTCTTTTAGAAGATTCACACGAAGAGGAGAAACCGCTTAGAACAAAAAGACCCGATACATATCCTATTGTGTTGGATCAACATCATCCAACAAAATATGATCTGTATCGGGTCTTTTGTTGAACAAAAGACCCGATAGAGATCCTATTGTGTTGGATGATGTTGATCAAACTCTGGTGGGTGAGTTTGATGTTGACCATGATATAGAGATGGAGCTTGCAGGCCCGGGAGCTGAGATAGATCACGAGATCCACTATTAGGAGGAGGGCATTACTTGATTCGATTCCAGTGTTAGACATGGCATGCCCTAGTGGAAATGCAGGCAGTCGTAGTATTTATGCATTATACCTAATTATTACTTACGTCCGGTCATTTTCGATACTACCTGACTAGTGCAATTTCCAGTGTGTAGTCTAAATATTCATCCACGATGGTGGTAAGGTGCAGTAGAGTCAGGAGTCAGTGGATATTGATGTTGAGAGTGAGGGATACTTACGTACCATTACTAGCAGTGGTGATGAGTTTGAAGATTGATCATGTTGATCAATGAGATAGTGACTTTTAGTCTTGACTCTTGCTAGTATGTGTTTTGTTGTTGTGGCGAGGCCATTTTGATTCTAGAGCCTCCTTGATTATGTATTTATGTTCCGATCTCTACATATGTATTGCACTTGGTGCCATTTGATATATTCATGAGCATACTTTGGATATTTTGTCTCCTAATTGTCTCTAATACTTTGGAAACATGATTTAAAATCTTTCGATCTCTAGATATATATTGCACTTAATTGTCCCATTTTATTATATTCATGAAACGCCACTTTGGATATTTGTCTCTAATTATCTCTAATGCTTTGGAAACATGATTTAAAATCTTAAAATATATTTTTACGTTAAAATTTAAATATTTATGTATTTTTTAAAAACGGTTCATTGAAACTGGTTCGACTGGTTCATTACCGGTTCTGGTTTTGGTTGGACCCTCGACCGGTTCCTGTATCGGTTTCGGTTTTTAAAACCTTTGTTTAACCAAACATAGGCCGTGAGCAAGATTACAAAGTAGCAGGGCGTAGCATCTAAAGACAAATTTTCCACATCACCACGTTATGCTAAGTTTGAAAGAAAATTAAAAGACTTAAAAGGGATGGCAAACTTAGCAAATATTAGGGAAGGCCTTTAAACCATCAATACTTCATATGCACTTTAAGATTGATTTAAAATCTTAAAAATATATTTTTTCGTTAAAATTTAAATATTTTATGTATTTTTTAAAAAAACCGGTTCATTGAAACCGGTTCGACCGGTTTATTACCGGTTCCGGTTCCGGTTCAGGTTAGACCCTCGACCGGTTTCAGTTTTTAAAACCTTGGTTTAACCAAACATAGGCCGTGAGCAAAAGTGCACAAAACATGGCTTAGGACGTGAGCATCTAAGACAAGTACCACATCACACGTTATGCTAAGTTTAAGAAAATTAAAGAGCTTAAAAGGATATGAAACTTAGCAAATAATGAGAGGCCTTTAAACCATCACTACTTCATATGCACTTTAAGATTAAATGAGCTAAATAACTTGTGAGCAAAAGATCTAAAGCATTAAAACCATATCTAAGTCATCTAACCATTTAACATGAAATGTAAAAGCATATGAGAGATCATAAAAGAAATAAACTTGTAAATGAGAAATTATCTAAGATATATCAACTTCT
>SNQJ01S0164732.1:22796-43971 GCA_010110895.2 Picea sitchensis | reverse complement strand
ATTAAAAATCATTGATCCATCTTCATCATATCAATTAAAAGTCATTGATCCATCTTCATCTATGCATTCTCATCAAGGACAATACATATTATATTACATCAATCGTCAATCAATCAATCCTTTGACATCAATCAATCACTTGAAATCAATCAATCAAACCATTGGCATCAATGACAACATGATCCAACATGTTGTTGTACCAAAGGGAAGTCCTCCTTCTACAAGAAGGAGTGTCAGGTTGATGAAGTGATTGGTGAAAAGTATGCTCCATTTTTTAGAATGGCCCCTTTTTGCAAGGATAATTAATTGTTGAAATACTACTTTTTCCACCTATACAGGCTATACAGGATTCTAATGCATCATGTTTAGAGTTTTGGTATTCTGCAAAGAATTAATCTTTTCAACAGTGGTAGCGCAGACATTCTGTAGTGCTATGGCGTTACGAAATCGTCTAATTTTCATGTCCTATTAGTTTTCTGCCTCTAATGCTGGCTAATCACCTAAGACTGATGTAGCGATGACGCTACTAACTACCTAGGGTGCTACCAAAACTATCAACATTGAAATGTGGTGTTGCGAATTCAGTCTAGGCGCTACCAAATTGTACGCAGACACACAGGAAGGCGCTACTGAAATTTTAGACAGAGGTCAAATTTAGAATAGAAGCACACAGACGTGGCGCTACTAAAATTTGGGACAAAGGTACACATGCATGGTGCTACCCATTCAACATGCCTAGTTTGGAGGTCACGCTACAGAATTACAAGAATCTTTTGAAGGCACTACAAAGGATCGCTACCCAGAGCGCTACCGAATGAAGCTACCAACAGGTACCAGGAATAGCTCGAAATATTATTCTTGTGGATGGATGTTGATAGCAGAAAGGAAAAGACAGTTACAAGCATCTAAAAGACACTTTGCATGCAGGGAGATGCGTATCAATAAGATCAAGTCAGTTCAAATTTGGTTGGATCAGTGGCCAACATTTTCCCTTTTTATAGCACATTTGTTAGTTTAAGCTGTTATATGGAATAACTACTTAGATATTTTCATGGGAAGAAAGCCAGCTCGCACCTCCAGCTGTTGCCTCCCCTTTTGTTATAAATATATAGTCTAAATGATTTATTAGGTTTGAATGGTTGAGTTGGGCTCCCTTATGCTATAATATTTTGATGAAGCTTCTGTGAACTAGTTATGTACTTGATTTGAGATATCTTGATTAATAGAAGTCATCTTTATTACTCCACCTTATTTGCCTATGATTCTGAAGTATTCATGCTTGAAAGATTCACATGAATTATTGTAGTGATATTATGATGGATGTTTGATTATAATATTATTATGATGTTCTTTAGTGTCCTTAAACTTTGAATTCAAGAAGATCTTGTGTTTGATTTTTTCTTCCTTAGGTTGCTTACAGACCTGATGTCTACAGAAAACCTCTACATTTTTATCACCTAATTCTTCCCTCTATTCACCTTTACTCCCACTTACTGGCCAAAGTTATTCAAGACCTCAATTTCTTGTGCATGCTAGCCCATATTTTTGAGTTAGAACATTATTACCTTGAGTCTTGTCCATTTGACCTCTTTAAAACTCATTTACATTTACACATAACCTAATGGGTACTTGGCTTACCTTCTATGCAATCTGAGGGTGATTCCTAGTGCTAACAATACTAACTGATAACAAGTAAATAAACTTGATAATGATGCCAAGAGATGATTTCCAAGGCTCTCCTATCCCTGCTAT
Organism: Picea sitchensis; assembly: GCA_010110895.2. Classification (NCBI taxonomy): domain Eukaryota; kingdom Viridiplantae; phylum Streptophyta; class Pinopsida; order Pinales; family Pinaceae; genus Picea; species Picea sitchensis. Next base: position 42,219 of record SNQJ01S0164732.1, on the reverse strand, counting down.
GATTTGGTCCAACACTATAAATGTCCCTTTAGCCCATTGTAGCCCTCACAGATCTAACTTGAATGACCTGTTTCTATCACCAAACCCTCTTACAGAGATCCTCATGGGATGAGGATGGGAATCAAGTGGGGCCTCATAGAACCTATATAATTCAACCAACAAGGACGCCTTTAGAAACCTTCCTGCAAAAACATTTCATTATGTAAATATCCTCACAGGACAAACCTAGGAAAATAGTGGGGCCTCGCAGGACCCTCATCTTCAAGAAGCAAAGATATCATTGATTGTTGGAAATACTGAGAGGGAGGGGGTGAATCAATAGTACATTTTATCCAATTATTAGTTCTTTTTAAAACTTTTTCATCTACAACAATAAATTAACAATGAATTTAAATATATATATATATATATATATATATCATTAATAAGAATCACAATGTTTGTATAACAACAGGTTGTGATTGTGAAGGACACTAATCCTTTTTAGAGAATCAAATCAAGGAGACACAACTCCCCTTCCTTTTCTAAGCACCTACTCAAGGAATTCAAAACTCCTCTTTTATTCAATAACTAACTTGAAAGGAGGCACTAACCCCCTGGCTATTTTAGGATTCTATTTGAAGATGACTACAATCCTTCCTAGCTCCTCCCTTCCACCCTCACTACACAGTTTTTATTTCTACTCTCATATATTATGGTGACTCTGCTTCAATTATACTCATATATATCTTAAGTCACAATTCATTCTTCAATTTGGTGGGTTTATATATCTTACCAAACAGTGTGCATCAGTGAACCATTGTGTCTCTTCAATGAATCAATGTGCCTCTTCATTAACAATAGACTATTATTGAAATTAAATTGAATTGACTTCAAATCCATTTTAAATTAATTAAGTTTAGTTCATTCGTATGCCAATATTCCTTATGGAATTATTGATCTAAGAAATCATTCAAAAAATGACTAAGTCTGTCACTTTCATCATTACACAAAGCTCTAGTTTGGTCAAAACTTCACTATCATTGGATCACAATCATGATTAAATATTGATCGTAGATTTTCATGCCTGGCAATCTTGGGCACCTACACACTTTCTTAAACCCATTTACATGCCATTTGACTTAGAATCATGTCTTAAGTCACAATGGGGTTATGCCTCTTGTGTCTCAAAGTTTTCAAAATGGGGCTTCCCCTTTAGTGTCTTGGAACTTGTCGCAATGGGGTTGCACTTCTTGTGTATATTAACTTGTCAAAATGGCGTTGTGTCTCTTGTATCTTCATAACTTGCCGCAATGGGGTTGTGTCTCTAGTGTCTTGAAACTTGTCAGAATGAGGTTGTGCCTCTCATGTCTCATAACTTGTCACAATGAATTTGCACCTATCGTATCTTCAGAACTTGTCGTAATGGGGTTGTTCCTCTAGTGTCTCAAAACTTGTCACAGTGAGGCTCTACCTCTCATGTCTCAGCACTTGTCGCAATTGGGCTATGCCTATCGTATCTTTGGAATTTGTCGCAATGGGGTTGCGCCTCTTGTGTATCAAAATTTGTGGAGTTTTGTTTGTCCAAACTAATGATACAAACATGTCGAGAAGGTCACCAGGTGTGTTGACCGACATCTGTTGACTATGTTATCACTTACCTCCATTGGTTTTTCGTAACGCATTGTCAGACTTCAACAATGTGATTTTAATACTACTTCCATTTCATGCACAGTAGGTTAGGTGGATGAAGTGTGGTACATATATCACTGTTGACATAGAATATTGTTCAATGACTTGATCTTTGCATGATGCAATGTTATTTCTCCTGAGCTTGTGTTCTATGCGATGCAATGATTTTTCTGTTGATCTTGTGTCTTGCGTGATTTCTACATGATGCAATTCTATTTCTTCTGAGATTGAATCCTACATGATCTCTGCATGATGCAACTCTATTTATCCCGATCTTGTGTCCTGCACGATGCAGTGCTATTTCTCCTGAGCTTGTTTCCTACATGATTTCTGCGTGATGCAACACTATTTCTCCCGAGCTTGCGTCCTACGTGATTCGACCCTATTTCTTTGAGCTTGTGTCCTACACAATTTTGACATAAATGAAAACCAGACTTCCAAAAATCTCCCTCTTTGGCATTGATGACAACACAGAAAAAAATTTCAACCCCATATTATCCCTCTTTTTGAGTTTTATAGCTTGAATTTTACTTATTTTCCTCCCCCTTTGACAAGAATGAAAGAAGGGATATTTATTTTCTCCCCCTGAGATTATGCTCCCTCTAAGTTGATGCTCCCCCTGTCTTTGTGCTTCCTTTTCTGATGAAGCTTTTATAGTTCAATTGGGGATGGCTATTACTCCTAATTTTTGTCTAAGATTTTCAAATGTACTTATGGGCAAGGGTTTTGTAAAAAGGTTTTCAGTTTGTTCTTTTGTGTCTACATACTCCACTCTCACCAATTTGTGAGTAAAATGATCTATGAGGAAATTGTATTTGATTGGGATATGTTTGGTTTTAGAGTGAATTATTGGATTCTTAGAGATACTTATAGTGCTGGTGTTATCACAGTTGATAGTGATTGGATGATCATATTTCACTTGTAAATATTATAGGGTTTGTTTCATCCAGATTACTTGTGTGCAACAAGATGCAACAACAATTTCTTATGCTTCTATTATGGATAGTGATATAGATTTTTGTTTCTTACTTATCCATGCCAGCAAACACTTTCCTAGAGAAAATTCTTCTCCATTGGTTATTTTCTGGTCATCTATACTACCTTCCCAATCTGCATCAATATATGCATTCAAAGAAAACTTTTTTGTTTTTGGATACCATAATCCAAAGTATAAGGTGGCTTGTAGATATATGAATATCCTTTTTAATCCTTTTAAGTGAGTTTCTTTAGGTATTGATTGAAACCTTCACACTAGTCCTACACCATGCATTATTTCAGGTCTTTTTGTTGCTGCATAGAGCAGAATTCCAATCATATATCTATACATAGTTTGGTCTACTTTTGGTGAATCATCATGTAAGCTCAGCTTGCATCCTGTTACCATATGAGTGCTCATTGGTTTGCAGTCTTCCATTTGAAATTTCTTGACCATTTATTTGACATATTTACTTTGGAATATGAACACGCCTTTTCTATTTGAGTAACTTGTAAACCTAAGAAGAAAGTTAGTTCACCTAGCATAGACATCTCAAACTCTTTTTTCATTTATGTGGAAAATTGTTTTCTTGGTATAGTGAGATTACTTCCACAGATTATATCATCCACATATACCACTACAACAATCATATTTTTTTTCTTTAATTTTGATAAATATATTACTATCAATAGTTCCTCTCTTATATCCTTGTTGTTGTAGATAATGATCAAGTCTTGAGAACCATGCTCTTGGGGCTTGTTTAATACCATACAGATACTTCTTCAATTTGCATACATAGTCTATTTTCTTTGTCAACCTAAACCCTTTAGGTTGTTCTATGTATACTTCTTCTTCTAAGGTTACATTCAAGAATGTTGACTTGACATCCATATGATAGATTTTGAATTTTTTGAAACATGCAAATTCCATAAATATTCTGATGGATTATAATCTTGCTAATGGGGAAAAGGTTTCTCCAAAGTCAATTCCTTCCACTTGGCAATATCCCTTACTACTAGTGTGGCTTCAATTTTTATGATCTGTCCATTTTCATTGAGTTTTTTTTTGAATATCCATTTGGTTGTTAGTACATTTTTATCTTTAGGTCTTAGAACAAGTTCCCAAGTATGACTTTTATCTATTTGATCAAGTTCCTAATTCATTGATTTTATCCAATCCTCAATTTTACTGGCTTCTACAAAAGTTTTAGGCTCTATTAGATAAATCATTGATTTTTCTTCATATAAAAGTTTCCTCCTTGTTTCTACTCCAACACTCTTTTCTCCTATAATTTGACTTTCTGGATGATTCTTTTGAACCCTTTTTTATGGTGTTTTTGGCATGGGTGTCTCTTCTTGAATTTTTTCTTCATCAGTGTATGGTTCATTTTCTTTCAACTCTTCATCATTTTATACATTTGGTGATTCACAATATTCTTCATCATCACTGTCTCTTCTCCATTTTTCAGGTTGTGAGTTAATCTTCTTTAATCTGAAATCATCTACTTTTACATTTACACCTTCAATAATGTTTTTGAGTCTTTGATTGTAGAACATGTAAGCCTTTTTGTTAGGTGAATATGGAAGGAATATAGCTTCATCCGACCTTGATTCAAAATTTCCTAGGTTGTAATCATCTCTTTTGATAAAACACTTGCTTCCAAATACTATAAAGTGTTTCACAGATCCAGGTCTTCAAAACCATATCTCATATGCAGTTTTGTTATGGTTTACTCTGAGTTGATCTTGGTTGAGTATATATACAATAGTGTATACTGCTTATCTCTAAAACTGAACTGGGATTTTGGCTTCATTCAACATCATTCTTACAACCTCTTGGACAATTCTATTTTTCCTTTCAGCAACTCCATTTTGTTGAGGAGCACTAGGGGCTGAAAATTGTCTCTTAATTCCATGGTCTTTAGAAAACTTATTGAACTCTTTTGAGGTAAAATCACCTCCATTATCTGATCTTAGGAATTTAATATTGATATATGTTTCATTCTCAATATGTCCTTTGAAGGATTTGAATTTTTCAAAAGCTTGAGATTTCTCCTTGAGAAAGGAAACCCACGTCATCCTTATATAGTCATCGATGATCAACATAAAATAATGTTCTCCTTCTATACTTATAGTTGTCGTGGGTCCATGGATATCAGTGTGGACAAGCTCCAAGGTTCTTGATGTAGAGTACTCTTTAGTCTTGAATATGACTTTGTTTTGATTTCCAAATTGACATTGTTTGCAAATAGGGTTTGTAGGTTTGATAACCTTAGGCATATCTTTTACTGCTTCCCTTTTACTAGTTTTCACTAAGTTATCAAATCTTAGATGTCCCAATATTCTATGCCATATCCAACTTTCATCTACTTGACTCATGTGGAATTCTTATTTTTCTTCAATATCTAAGATATACACATTACTTAAGGTTCTTGGAGCAATTGTTACTAATTTCCATGTGTCCTCTTTTTTGATTTCACACTTCTAGGAGTCAAAGATGAGTATATTCCCTTGATCACAAGTTTGGCTTACACTTAGAAGATTAGGCTTCAATTTTTCATTTAGTAACACATTTTCGACTTTGTTCTTCTTGTTCCCGAAGGTGACTGTGCCTTTTGCAAGTATTTTGGAAGATACATTATGATCCAGATTTATGAGTGGAATGAAATGAATAATAGACTGAATATAATAACATAGAGATATAGAGAACAAAAAAATATATCCAGTGAACAATAACTTCTATTGGATAAATAGAATAGGATGAAACTGTAAAATTGCAGAATTGAAAACAACTTGCTCGAATGGTGGTAGTTATCTCTGAGAAGAGTTGTGGTTGCTACATGCATATTTCAAAGCAGAATGATTACAATGAGTCTCCATAGGAATTTTTAACATTACTCATGAATTCCAAAACCCTAGACATCCAAAAACTGAACCCTAGGAGATGAAATGCCAAAAGTTATGTGGGCCCCTATGGGTAAGTTGGTACCTCAACTTCCCGAGGTCATAACATTTGCATACGACCTCCGTTTTAGGCTTGTGATATCCCATTGGAAAGGTATTTTCGAGAAATACACATTATTATATCAAACTTTAACTATGTCTACAATTTGACTATGATAAGCCAGAAAAACATTGTTTAGGCCCCCACAACGTCCCTGGAAGTATAGAAATATGCACTGACATGAAAAATTCCAAAATAAGCCAGTTGGATTAGGTGGGAAGCCACCAATTGATACCTGGAAGATGTGTAGGGATTCATGCAACCCTGAAAGTTTAGAACCCACAATTACAAAGAATTATAGAATAATGTGTTGAACTAACAACTATCAAGAGGAGCCAGTTGGAGTAGGTGGGTGGCCACCAATATCCACCTAGATCAGTCCTCCCCCCTTAGGAATCAATGGTCTCCATTGCGTTGAGTCCCCTCATCATGTGAGAAATATTATGCTGGATTTGGCCTCGGGTGAGCCACTTGCCTTGGTGTAGGAGTTTCCTTGCCTTGATAACCCGATAAAGTTGGATCCTCTGCTAGCGAATTCTCGTGATCTGTGTGTCGAATATCTAATCAATGGATGCATGTTCCATGCAGTCATGGTTGAGATATGTTGGTGTAAATTTTTATAAAATCTCCAAGGTGTCCAATAATGGTGGAAAATATGGCCAAAGGAGGTCGACATTGAACATTGGGTGCAAGCCAAGGAAGGGTGGAGTGTTGAGCTCAAAAGTATTTCTACCCACAACCTTGGTGATAGTGTAAGTCCCATAGCGAAGTGGGAGGAGCTTCTAATGGGGCCCTGTAAGGACCTCTTTCTACAAATGTAACCAAACCTTGTCTCCCACCTAAAACTGGTGTGATACCTAGTGTTGATAATGGCATTGCTTGTACTTAGCATTGGATTTCTGCAAAATATCATGGACATGTTATTGGATGTGTTGAATCCACTCAATGAATCTGGTGGATTTTTCAACCTCAGAGTGAACATGGGAAGATTCTACATGTTTGAATGCAAGAGTTAGTGAAACATCAATGGGACCCAAGGGTTGGAATCTGTTGGCCCTTAGTTATGGAAGAAAATGAAGATAAAGGAAGAAAAGGAAAAATGAGAACTGTGTGGAAGACACAGTGACTGATACTAGGTCGAAGTGAGAAAAAGAGTAGAAAAGTGGGAGCAAATTCTGAGAGAAAAAGCCGTTGGATGAGGAGATAGAGGATGAAATATCAGCAAGGAAGAAATCTCGTGGACAACTCGGCAAGCAGGAAAAGCCATCATTGGATTCTTTGGAGCACCGCGTGAGAAGGAAGGAAAGACAGGCTAGCGAAGCCCTGAAAAACATGGGTCAATCTGACCTAGGGTTTTAGACACCTAGGGTTTTGGTATCTAGGGTTTTGACACTTAGGTCTCGGCCTAAGGTTGTCGATGAGCTATTGTAATGTATAAATAAGAAACTAGATAAGGGAAGAGGGTTCCTTCTAGTTTCTATTATTGATATGAGTGATTATTGTTGTGTGAGAGAGAAGTGCTAAGCGTAAGATCCTTCTGGTATTGTAAGATCTTAAAATGGGTGCGAAGAGAAACCTTGTAGCTGGGTGCACAGGGAAGGGAGAAAGAGAGAAGAGATAAAGAGAGAGAGGAAGAGAGAGATATGCAAGCTAAGAGCGCAAATAAGAACTGCATGCTTTCATATTAATATATTATAAAGAACAGTTCTGTGGACATAGCCCTAGGGAGAGGGTGAACCACGTATATCTCATGTTCTGTGTGATTGATGTTGTGTTCTTTTTCATTTGATATGTTGCTATTGTGATATTTTGTTAGATCTGAGACATAAATAACACAGTAGGTTTAAGGAATCTAAAGAATAACTAGGTTGTTGTGTGTTGTTTCTTTGAATCCACTTTGCATTCCTTCTAATTATAGACACCTGTTTCCTACAACCCCCTATAGCTAATTTGGGTGAGACTGCATCTTCTTTGCAGGTGTTGCTAAAAGGGCCAATAGTTAGGTATTTTTGGTGTGCTATTATAGATGAACCCTGGGTTTGCCCTTGTGCCAACAAATGGTTCTGTTGCCGACACCGGGATATTCTTGAGGGAATGTCAAGGTGGTTTCCATCGAAGACCAAGATTCAAAAGTGGATAGAAGATCAAGAAAAGGAATTCTTTGAAGCCCAAAACAAGAACCCTAATCTTAGTATAGAGGATTGGTTAGGAAGGTATATCTTTACTGATATACATGAGATTTTGTTTGGAGGGATTCATAAGGAGCTATACGAGTGGTTAGCTAGATTAGCAGATACCTAGTTCGAGATCAAATCTAGACCACCTATGGTTTGGACGTCGATGTTGATCAAGAAGATCAAGAGAGTTGATAACACTGTGTCAAGAGAAGTGGATCACTAGTTTGATAGTACCATTGGAGGGTATATCACCGAGTTTGTTGTTGAGAGAGTAGAGTCATATCGCCAAGCCGAGAGGTATTTCTTTAAGGGACCTAGAGGAAATTTTTTACATTTTATGAAGTTGAAGATAAATATGTTATTGCATGAGAAGAACATATTGAAGATATAGTAGTGGGTCATATCAAAAGAGATAATGTTCAAGAATTCAGACAGTGACAATGACACAGAGATCGGACATACGCGCAATGGAAGGATATTCAGAGAAGTTCCTTTGGTGAACTTGTTTAAGCGAGATCAAGAAACTCTTCTATAGGAAGAAGGATTCTATAGTGGAGAAGAGGAAGAGCTACTTATTGAAGAAAAGTCAGGATCCGTTGGACCCAGAGAAGAGAAGGTTGAAGAATCTCATCGAGAAGAGGCAAAAACTTCAGGAACTGCGCAGATTGTTGAAGTAAGTACTATTACTCCTCTTGTTGTTTCTGAAGCATTAAGTAACCAGAGTAACCTAAGCTATCAGAGCATTGGTATAAGTGGTTCAACACACACTCAGTCAGGAAACCTAGGAAGATCTATGGCAGACGAGATGAGGTTACCCACCTTTAGGGGAGATGGATCTGAAGATCCTGAGCAGCATTGGTTCCTATGTGAAGTTGTATGGAGTATTAAGAATATCACCGATGAAGCTGTCAAACGTGCTCAGTTCATCACTATCCTAAGAGATCGTGCACTGAGCTGGTACATGAAGTTTTTCCAAGGAGTTTCCTAGCCCAAACCATTGAACTAGATCAAGACTATGTTGATTGAAGAATTCAAGAAACCCAAGTCGGAGTCATAGTGCATCACAAAACTGAAATAATTTAAGCAGAAAGTAGTTGAACCTATTTGGGAGTTTTATCATAGGTTTAAAAGCCTAACATTCCATTTGAGTTTTTAGATCCTAGATGAGTAGAAAAAGGAATGGTTCATTTTTTCCCTCCTACCACACATCAGAGTCCCTCTGATGCAATAGAATATTGCTTCGCAGGCTGAGGCACTGGAGATCGCCATGAAACTAGAATCAACCCCTATGGGAGAATCCATCTCGAGTATGAGTCAAATCTTGAGTCAGCTAACTAGCTTATCTCTGCAGGTCGAAGATATGAAGAAAGAAAAGGGAAAAGATAAAAGAGAAGATATCCGATGTATTATATGCAAATTAAAAGGCCATGACAAGGAGCACTGTCCCCTATTTTATGAGTATTTGGAATCTGGAGCTCTGATCCCTTTAAATCCAGTTACCCTGCCTTGGTGTGAGGTATGTAGAAATCGATGTTGCCCTGGTGAATGTTACTATTTGCAAAAATATGTTCAGACACCCACAAATCTATACTGCACGTTCTGTAAGTCGGTGGGACATGATGATAGGGATTTTAGGGCCTATGACCTCATGCATGAAAGGTCCAAAGACATATATAAAATTCAAGGTGAAGTACAACAAGAAGGAAACACTATGCAGTATAAGTCCCCAGGAAGAGGAAACTTCAATCCTCGCGGTGGATTCAGAGGATGAGGAAGAGGAGGAGGTATAGGTCAAGGTCGAGGACATATCATCTATTATAACTGCGCACATCTAGGACACTTGGAAAGGGACTGTCAAAACCCTTGTACCACTTGCAACTATTGCAACTCATTCAAGCATGTTATCGAGGAATGTCCAACATTGCTGGATAAGCTTCAGGAGAAATGAGGAGGAAACAAACAAATACAACTAATCAAAGCAGAACCTCGTGGAGCAGATCCTAGAGTCATTGTTATCACTAGAGGATGCAATGTTATAGGAGAAGATAGAGTGATCCAAGGAAAGACTGCAGAAGAATTAGGAGTCAGGAAAGTTGCCGAGAAGACACAAGTGTTTGATGCGAAGAAATAAAAACAAATATTTGAGGAAGAAAGAAAATAATTCGGAAGAGATTGGGCTTCTTCATCAAAGGCTCAACCAAAAATAAGAGAATATGGAATGCCCCTAGCCTTTGATCAGTCTGCTTCACCAAAAGGAGGAAAAGAGGTCAGTAAGCTCATGGAATTTTTATTCACTTGCATTAATTTGATAAAGGATGAGAGCGTTGTACAAGAGCTACAAAACTTGATTAGACAGTACGAGCTAGGGAAGGTATACCCCTTACTGAATAGAGTAGTACACTGAATATCTAAAAAGAGAAGGAAAAATAAAGAATTACACTTGAATGCTCAGATTAGATATTATGATATAGATTATGTGGTCCTTGACTTAGGGTCAGAATTCAATGTCATGACGAAGCAGACCTGGGCACTGATGGGAAAACCTAAGTTGATATATTCCCCTATCAGGCTTAGGATGGCTAATCAGTAGGCAATAAAACCCTTTGGAAAGATGGAGCATGTCCCTGTGGACATCGACAGGGTGAGAAAATTTTCATATTTTGAAGTAATTGAGATAGTTGATGACATCTATCGTTATCATGCACTATTAGGAATCAATTGGGCTTTCAACATTTCCACTATGGTTGATCTAAAGAAAAGAAGAATGATGTTTGAAGGAGATGACCTTAGGGTCATTGCAGCTTTGGATCTAGATGAAGGTCAAAGATACACAAATCCCATCAGAGAAGAAGACCGCGCATATGAATTAGAAAAAATATACAAGTTGATAGCAAGACAGAAGGATTACATTAATCCTACAACAGATGGGAATTTAAGTTGGCGAAGTGAGAGCGCATGCTCATCAGATTCAGAAGAAGCACTGGAGAATTGGTAGAATAATATGTATGAAGTTTCTGTGTGGAGATGCGCCAGATTGACCAGATAAGTTCGTTGGATCGACACAATAGTAAGTAATTTTCCCAGCTTTGATGGTTTAAATCACTTGGAAACTTTCTTGTTGGAATTTGAAGAAGTTGTACCAGAAAAATAGAGGTTGTTGGCACTAGACGAAGCTCTGAAAGAAACTACTGCAAGATGGTGGGGAACACATAAGCAGAGCATCACAGAATGGGTGCAATGTCGCACTTTGATGATAGCGCGATTTTCAGACAACATCATAGGATGCGAAGTTCGATATACATGTCAAATTTGTCTGAGAGACCATGTGAGAAGTTGTGAGGAGGCCTAGAGAAGCATTCCTCAAGAGCAGTGGGTGCACAAATTTATTAACACTTTGGACACAACACCTATTAATTGGTACCTATAAGATGAACTACGCCTCATCACATAAACACAAGGATAGAGATATGTAGAAGGAACAGGAGTCGAACTGCCTTTTATTGGGAAGCCCATCAAAATCTAGAAAGTTAATATAGGAATGGAGGAAACACCTAAACTAGAAAACTTTGGAGATTACTGGGATGAGGCCACAATTGATAAGATCACAAAGTTGTTGCATGAATATCAGGACCTTTTTCCAACAAAATTCACAGATATGAAGAATATTAAAGGACCCATGGGGAAGATGAAAATTCCCTTAAAACTAGATGCTAGGCCAGTCAAGAAGAGACCTTACAAATTGAACCCAAAATATAAGGAAAAAGTGAAGATTGAGCTCGACAGAATGCTGGAAGTAGGAATAATAGAACCAGTTGAAGAGTCAGAATGGATCAATCCTATGGTGGTCTAAGATAAGAAAACATGAGAGATCAGAATCTGTGTGGACTTGAGGAAGTTGAACGATGCATGCTTACATGATCCCTTTCCTACACCGTTCACAGACGAAGTGTTAGATAATGTTGGAGGACAAGAGGTCTACTCCTTCACAGATGGCTTTTCAGGATACCATCAGATCAAGATTGCCAAAGAAGATCATCATAAGACCACCTTTGCAACAAAATGGGAATCTTACCAGTATACAATGATGTCGTTTTGATTAAAGAACGCACCAACGATCTTTTCCAGGGTGGTGGTCAAAGCATTCAAAGAGTTTTTACATAAATTTTTAGAAGCCTATTTTGATGATTGGACTGTGTTTAGATTATTAAAAGATCACATTTAATGTTTAAGGATAATGTTGGATAAGTGTAGGCAATGCTAGATTTCTCTGAATCTGAAGAATTGCATATTTTTATCACCTTTTGGAGTTTTTCTAGGACATATTGTATGCAAGCAGGGGTTGTTGGTGGATCCCTCCAAGATCACCATTATTGTTGATCTACCTCCCCCTACTTCAGTAAGACAACTGTGCATTTCACTGGGACATACAGGATACTACAAGAATTTCATCAAGGGGTATGCACAGATAACAACACCCATGGAGAAGATTTTGAAGAAATATTGTCATTTTCAATGGACAAAAGAAAGCCAACAGAGCTTCGACACACTGAAACAAAAAATGGTTACTGCGCCTATTCTGGTTTTTCCAGATTGGAGAAAGGAGTTTCATGTACATGTTGATGCATCCTATATTTCCTTAGGAGCAGTGTTAGAACAACTAGGAGTAGGAGACATGGACCATCCATTAGCCTTTTCTAGAAGGAAACTATCTTCAACTGAGATAAATTACACCACCACTGAAAGGGAAGGTTTAGCCATGGTGTACGCTCTGCAAAAGTTTCGTCATTATTTGTTGGGAGGACATTTCAAGATGTTCAATGACCACTCTGCACTGAAATACCTAGTCAACAAGCCAGTGTTGGTGAGGATAATATGTAGATGGCTTTTGCTATTTCAAGAATATGACTTTAAGATCGTGGTAAAACCAGGAAGGATGAACAAGGGTCCTAACCACTTGTTGAGGTTGGAACATGGAGAAGAGAATACTAGTTTGGAGGATACACTGCCAGATGCATAGTTGTTGGCCATCAGGAAGTTTGATAATCACTCCGCGGAGATAGTGTAGTTCTTGTCAACGGGAATGGCACCTAGTGACTATACAGTTATTCAGAAGAAGCAGTTGGTAGTACGTGTTGTATATTTTTCACTTATAGTTGGAAAACTATACAAGATGGGACCTGATGAGATATTGAGAAGGTGTGCTATGGAGGCAAAGTGACCATTGATCCTCACAGAAGCACATGAAGGCATCACAGGAGGACACTATGCAAGAAAATAAACAACGCAAAAGATTCTTAGTTCTAGCCTTTGGTGGCCTACTCTACATAAAGATGCTAAGGAATACTACAAGGTTTGCAATGTATTCCATTGAGTTGGGAAACCTTCTAGAAGAGATGAAATTCCTTTAGCACCTCAACTAACCCTACAAGCATTTGTGGAATGGGCCATTGACTTCTTGGGACCTATCAACCCACCAGGAAAGCGCACAAGAGCTAGATACATAATTACTTCGATAAAGTACTTGGCTAGATGGGATGAAGCAAGAGAAGTCAAGGACTGTAGTGCAACCATAGTTGCACGCTTCATATTTGATGATATCATATGCCCAAAGACCCTGATGAGAGAACAAGGCACACATTTTATCAATAAGACTATTGAAGCCTTGACTTAGGAATTTGAATTTCACCATCATAAGAGCACACCCTACCACCCACAGGCAAATGGGATAGTTGAAGCCTTCAATAAGATCTTGGAGACAACACTGATGAAGATTTTCTTTGTGAATAGGGATGACTGGGATTTGAGAGTACCAAAAATACTATGGGCATATAGAACCACTTGCAAGAAGCTAACAATGCAGACCCCCTTTAAGTTGTTTTATGGTATGGACGCAATTATACCCATGGAATATTCGGTTCCTAGTCCGAGAATTGCAACCTTTACAGATATGCATGACACTAAAATTGTGCAAGAAAGGTTTGCGTAGTTAGTATAACTAGAAGAAGACAGTTTTATCCCAGGATTTCACCAGTAGTTTTAGAAGGAAAGAGAAAAGGCCTACCATGACAGGCACATCAAGAAGAGAGCCTTCAAGCAAGGAAATATGGTATTGGTGTATGAATGTAAGTTCATGAAGCATCCAAGGAAGTTCAGGGCGCATTGTCTTGGGCCATATGAGGTCACCTACATTACAGAAGGAGGAGTTGCGCAGTTGAAGACACTGAATGGAGAATGGAAGGAAGGATTAGCGAATGGGATCCGATTGAAATTGTACTATGACAACTAGATTCCTCGCAAATCTCAGTAAAAGCATAAAGAAAAGGGTATAGGTACCAGGTACAGTTGAAATTGGGTACCAGACACATAAAATACAGTCTGCACAAGGAAGGGAAGGGCATAGCAGAAAGAACAGGCTGCCCTGCGTAGTCTAAAGACGAAGTGAAATAGAAGATTCAGACCTGAAGTGCCTCGGGATGAGTCACATGTGAGTGTTGGGGGCATGTTGGCCCTTGGTTATGGAAGCAGGTGAAGATCAAGGAAGAAAAAGAAAAATGAGAACTGCACGGAAGACACAGTGACTGATACTGGGTTGAAGTGAGCAAAAGAGTAGAAAAGTGGGAGCGAAGTCCGAGAGAACAAGTCGTTGGAAGAGGAGATCAAGGATGAAATATCAACAGGGAAGAAAGATCGTGGAAAACTCATCAAGTGGGAAAATCCATCGTTGGTTGTTTTGGAGCACCGCGCTAGAAGGAAGGAAAGACAGTCTGACGAAGCCCTAAAAACATGGGTCAAGTTGACCTAGGGTTTTATACACCTAGGGTTTTGGTATCTAGGGTTTTAACACTTAGGTCTTAGCCTAAGGTTGTCGGTGAGCTATTGTAATGTATAAATAAGAAACTAGATAAGGGAAGAGGGGTTCGTTCTAGTTTTTATTATTGATATGAGTAATTATCGTTGTGTGAGAGAAAATTTCTAAGCATAAGAGCCTTCTGCTATTGTAAGATCTTCAGCTGGGTGAGAAGATCAACCATGCAGCTGGGTGCGCAGGGAAGGGAGAAAGAGAGAAGAGAGAAAGAGAGAGAGGAAGAGAGAGATTTGCAAGCTAAGAGCACAGATAAGAACTGTATTCTTTCATATTAATATATTATAAAACATAGTTCTGTGGACGTAGACCTAGGGAGAGGGTGAACCATGTATATCTCATGTTATGTGTGATTGATGTTGTGTTCTTTGTCATTTGATATGATGCTATTGTGTTAGATATAAGACATAACTAGCGCAGTAGGTTTAAGGAAGCTAAAGAACAACTAGTTTTTTGTGTGTTGTTTCTTCGAATCCACTTTGCATTCCTTCTAGTTGTAGACACATTTATCCTGCAACCCCCTATAGCTACTTCGGGTGAGACTGCATCTTCTTTGCAGGTGTTGTCGAAAGTGCCAGTAGTTAGGGCTTGTTGGTGCATTGTTAGAGCTAAACCCTAGGTCTTCCCCTATGCCAATAGAATCCCAACCCCACCTGAAATGGGCTATGGCCGGTAGAGATATGGAGATCCCTGTTGTAGCTATGTTGAACATAGGGAAGATTCTCATCCCATGTACATGTATGTTTAGATTCGTGCATGCGCAGGATGTGCACAATCATCCGATTGATGACCTTTGTCTGGCCATCAATTTGGGGGTGGAAAGAAGTGGATTTAGTGAGCTTGGTGTCCAACAGTGACAAGATATGCGACCAAAATATGTTGAGGAACATGTTGTCTTGATCTGAGGTGATGCTATTTGGTATCCCAAAATGGACCCACACTCGTTCGAAGAAGATCTTGGCAATATATTTCACTGTGATGCTCTTCTTGCATGTTGTGATAATGGCCATCTTCAAAAACCGATCAACCACCACAAATACAAAGTCATTGTCGTGCTTGGTGGATGAAAGGCTAGATATGCAATCAATCGATATGGATTCCCAAGGCCTATCGATAGTAGGAAGAGAGGTGTATAAGCCTTGCTTCTTGATGGATGTCTTGGAAATGGCACAAGAAGTGAAAGATCTTATATACTTGCTGACATATTGTCGAATTTTTGGCCAATAAAAATGTTTCTATAGAATGGCCATAATTTTCTCCATGCCAAAATTTCCCGCCATCCAACTGTAGTGAGCCTCCCAAATCATCCTGGCACACTCGCTTGTGGGAACACAAAGGTGTCCCATATGGCATAACAATCCATCCTAGATGTGAAATTTGGTGGAATTCGATCCTGTACCCAAGAGCTAATAGGTGGTGGCGAAGTCCGTGTCACGCTGATAAATTTGGGGCCACTCAGATGCCTCATTCCCATAGGAATGGAACATTGTGGTGAGTGCAACAACAGGGGGGTGACTGAGGCAGTTAGCGACACGATTTGTGCTCCATGTTTTATACTTGATGTTGAGATGGAACTATTGTAGGTATGTGGACCACCTTTAATGGAGATCATTTTGCAACTTCCCCTATGTTTGCATGAATTGCAGAGGATTATTGTTAGTGTGGATGATTGTCTCCTTTCCCATAATGTAATGTTTCAGTTGACGACATGCTTGTACAATTGAATACATTTCTTTGTCATAGGTGGGGTATTTCCAGAAAATATTTGAGAGTGTCTCACTATGGTATGCTACTGCATGACCATGATGAGTGAGAAATGGGCCTACAACATAATCAGAGGCATCAATATCAATATCGAATGGCTTTTGCAGATCAGGTAAGGAGAGTACTGGATCTGAGCACAAGTGATGCTTCATATCATAAAATTATTTTTGTTGTGCCTGCCACCATGCAAAATTTTCCTTTCCACCGCCCTTGGTTACTTGGACGAGGGCCCATGTGTTACACATAAAAAATACTCACTTTGATAGTGTCGCAAGTGTCATCATTACAAAGGTCGCAAGTGTCGCATTTTGCTTACAAGTGTCGCAAGTGTCAAAGAAAGCACACTGCCATGATGCCTATGTTGGGCCTATAACGACATGAGAAGGACACTTGAAACACCTCAAACATTTTCTTTGGAAGAGGAGGAAAGGTTAACTGGGTTCATGAACCTTTTGCCATCTGAAAACACTCAAAAAACTAAGTTTTTGGAGGAGAGTGCTCCCCTATAACTATCTCAGGAGTGCTGGCGCTCCCCCATAAGCCATTAGGGAGCATTATAGCACTGCATCAACCCTTTTACAGGAGCGCTCCTACTTTCAGGAGTGTCGACGCTCCCCTAAACACTACTAGGGAGCGCTACAACACTCTGATGGCCCTTTTGAGGGAGCGTTGCCTATTCTGGGTAGTGGTTAAGTTGTTGAGATGAATGGGGGAAGGATCCTTTCATTCTTGGAAGGTAGTTGGATTTGAATTCCCAATCCAGCCATGATCTTAGGGTAGATCCTCAACTGAAGGAGGAAAATCCTCAACTTCCCCAAGGATATCTCAAGTTGTTAAAGCCTCTCCAAGGATATATAAGCAAGCTTTCTCATGGTGAAAGGGGACTAGAAAAGGGAGAATCACACCAAACTTATGATCTTATAAGTGGTACTGGAACAGAGATATTTTGGAGGCAAGAGACCTATGATTTCATAGGGAGCAATTGATGAAGCTATCATCATTCAGATCGTGGATCTTTTGAGCAAGGGGTAGACAAGGAGGACTTGACGAAACTGTTGCAATCCATCTATGGCTGTAAGCAATGTTTTGTCCTCATTAATATAATTTGCTTGGCCTGTTTATTTCTATTTCATGTTCAATCTCACATGAATTTATCTCTTTAGTAGATAGACCTATTTCAGACTAATCTTGATAGAGTAGGAAGTGGTCGTACTTTGTTTGTCTACAGGGCTTATCGAGGAGCGAAAGATTGGAGCTCAATTCGGAGCGTGTAGGGACAAACACCGTTAAAAGGTACTTCTTTTCTCCTTCCTCCTCACAAAATAGTCCACCTAGATCTAAAAGGAAGTCAGTGACCATGATAAGCACTTTCTGTCTTAGAGTTAAGAGTCTAGCTCTTTGAGGAGATCTACCTGTCTGCAGGGAGATTTTCCTTCAACAGAAACTGGCAACTCCAATGGGGATTGAATCGAAACTTTTGGTTTTGATTTTTCCTCATAGACCTTGTATTACTATTTGTTTTCTTATGCCTTTTTCACCCCTTCATAGCTGATTGAATTTGCTTATTGACTCTTTACCCCATCACACTCAGCCTGATTGTCAAAATTTGACTGAAATTTTGGACTTTTTTCTGAGCTTTAGGACTCTAGCGCTCCCCTTCCTTGTTAGTAGAGAACCAACGCTCCCTTAAGCTGTTGGACATAGTGTTATAATGCCCTGGTGTCCCTTATACCAGAGCGCCAACCCCTTTTTGCACAAAATCTCTTCAAAAATTGCATTTTTTGGAGGTCCAAACCCTGTTTTTTACTTGCTGAGTTGCTTTGTGATTCAATGATTCTTCCTTTGACCTTTTACATGCTTCCTCCTGAGAAGTAAACACCTTATTGTTCATATTGTATGCCCTTCTCCCTCATTTTTTGAGTTTTTACTGTTGAGATATTGAAATCAACCCGTTGTTTTTCTCTCCTATCCGACTGAGCAGGAACTCCAGTGAAGGACATCTGAAGTCTGTGACTCTTCTCTCTTGGTTTTTTTCAGGTCATTGTTCTTCGAACACCTCATTTTTGTGTGAATTGTTTGATTTTTCTTTGTTATTTTTGTTCTCTGTTTGCTTCTTGTTTCAATCACAGCAAGAGGGTGTGTGTTGTGTGTGCGAAATCTGATCATACTTGTTTGAATCTCCTTGATCTGAAAAGATAGTTGATCAGAGAAGTTTTTGCATTGAATTAGTCATCATTCGCATACAAATGAAAAAGATACATTTTAGTGCTTGATTCGCATATTAGAAGGTGTCTTTGAAAATGTTTTAGCATTGCGTCGGATTCGATTGAGAACCAATTGTTTGAGGACTTTTCATATTAGTGTTTGAAAGTGAAAATAACTCCTTCTCTTTCCCTTAAATAGGCATTCATTGAAAAGAAATGATTGCTTATCATATTCTATGAATATTTTTGGGCATTGAGTCATCATTCCATTAGTTTCACTTTCGTGCACCCTTTGAGTAAAGAACAACTCTGAAACAAACGCTAATTAAAAATTATCTAGAACATTTTTGTTTTTAGGATCTTCCACCAACAGTAGACTAGGGTTAGCACTTTGGATTAGGTTGTGAGTACAACTCTCCAAAGTACTGCGTGGAATCTTGCACCAAGGTGTAAGTCCATTAAGCAGGTCACCATTGTAACTATTCCACCATATCCTAGCCCCTTCTCGACTTGATCACACGACGTTGGATTTCATCACCAACTAGTACGGTCATTGAGAGAAGTTTTGTCTGCTTGTTTGATTCCTAGATTTTTTTAGCGCATGTTGTTTCTTTTTGTTAGTTGGCCCTAGATTTTCATTGTGCTCTGCTATTCTCCACAATTGAGCCCATAGACGATAAAGGTATTCTCCGATCACGTAGGATGCAAGGGTTTCCTCTGGAAGGCTATCAACCCTTACCTCCTAACCCTCCAGAGGACAACTCCC